>CABEEJ010001667.1:122013-134268 GCA_901482245.1 Timema douglasi
ATGGAAAGTAAAAAATTTGCTCAACTTTGCATTTAATTTGGGTATATGTATTATTGGTTTTGAGTTAAAAATCCTTAACAACTTTCTTGAAATTATCAACTATTTTTCCCATGATCGCATGTGCGTGTTTTTTTTAAACAAGTCATTCTTTCAAACAGAGTTTAGAGGATGACAGAGATCTTTAGATGAGGTTGTGTGAATACAGGTACAATACTGTACTGTGAATACTGTAGCTCAGTGACACAGGCCTTTGACACATTTTGTATAGTGGCAGGTAGGTCAGTGAAACTTTGACCTTTATGGTCTGGTGCACCAGGTGCTTGGATTCCTTCTATTACAGTAACCCCTGAACGAGTGCGCAGGTCTATAAAATACCCCAATTTTATATTTGTTCATGTGGTAACATTGTCAGTTAATTAGGAAGCGTGTTACTTTTTTTATTCCTTCAATGTGACCTTGACTGTCTACCGGTAAGGTTAGAATTACATTAGTTAATTAATTGGATGTTAATGTAAGCTATCTGAAATAAACTCACTATATTGCATGAAATACCCTGAACACCCACTCAATAAAAGCAAGTTTTTTATTTACCAAATTGATTTTTGAACAATTATTCCAATGTTTTGTCTGTCACATCATTTGTTTTTGTTGGCCTATTTACAATATTAGTTCTGAGTGTTTTGTATGCCTAATAATTAGTTAGTTTTTAAGTCATGTGATGATATAAGAATTTTTGTTTTAGAAAGAACACATATTCATAATGAAGACAATAAAAATAATTACTATACACTTTGGATAATGTGCCTCACATAAGCTAGTGAAATATTGCAGGAATTTTCAGGTTAGGGCCGAAAGCGATTCTAGTTCCTAGTAAAAAAAAATTCTTTCGCCTTTTTTCTCTAGACATTTTTTTTGTATTGTAGGCTACATGTATTCAATGTGTTTTTATTACTACCAATTATCATAATAACAGCTTAGACAATTTTTTTGTAATAATCTAAAAGTATATCACTTTTATAAAAACATTCCATGTTATGAGTGATGTCCCTTGCTATTTATTAAAAACAATCAATATTATCAACTTATTAGTTTTATGTTATTTGCCAAAATATGTTTAAATTGACTCAGATTAAAACAAAATGTAAAACAGCCCTTCATTAATGTAAGTATCATTAGTTCTGTGAAAACTGACTTGGGTATAAAGTACCCAGGGTGACTTCATGTGTTAAATATACCAGCACACTCAATTGAGGGTTAAGTACTCAATTTATATATAGTGTGAACATTGGTGCCTTGACAACACAATCTTCTAAGACTGTATGGAAATTTCAAATCCAAATATAACGAAGATATATAGCCAATTCAGAATCACGCGACTCTCTTTTTTTTATAATTCAAATTGGATTCGAAATTTTATATTCAAATACATCCCAGATTCAATGGAATTGAATTTTAAATCTAAAGGTAAAAGATTTAATAAGCTAGTTAAATTTCTTAAAAGTACTAACATCGATTTACTAGTAAAATATAACTAACAATTTCATCATACTAAGGATCTAAGTATAATCCATTCACCGTAGGAATTGACTTCTGAAAGGCCTTTTTACCTACCAGAAATCTATTATATAGTAGGATATTGGTAGGAAAAAAGACCTTTCAGAGAGTAATTCCTACCGTGAATGGAATATAGTAAGACCTACAATATTTGTTGTATCACTCCATAATATTCAATTTGGATTAAGATTTTTTTTTTACTAGTCATAGATCTTTTTAATTACATTATCCTCTTTTATGGTTTAAATTAAGAGGGATAGCCAGCGCACACTCACCCAAGTGTTGCAGGAGTAGACATTTTTTAGATAAAATACTAATAAACGGAATAAACACTTTTAAAACTAGCTGTTAAGTCCAGCTTGCAGTCCAACCAAGAATAGTTTTTATTCTATAAACCTGAAAAAACTTCCTGTGGCAAAGAAAGCTACTTTTAAAAAAATGTGTTTTTGTGATTAATACTATATTTTATAAACCAATTATAGTCCAAAATCACTCAAGTAAGATTGCAAGCTCTCCTTCCTAATGTTAAGCCACAATTTAGGCAAAGGTTCAATTTTAAATATTCGCAGCTAGAACTTTCCCTGGCAATGGTTTTGTTTGTCTAACAGTTCTGTTACTAGGTATTGTGTGTGAAAAATAATCTAAACATGCAACTTTGACTAGCATGAAGCAACGCTGCAATAACCCCCAATAAGTTTCATACTAGTATTTAACCAATCTTATATGATTCTTTTTCCTCTCCTATTATTAGCCAACCATCAGACAAAACAAGTGAGAGTTCAGAGAGTTACTAACATCAGACACTCGGACTAGACTTGGAACAAACAAAACTGTAGCGACATTGGAACAGACTAGATCAAAATGTTTGTTTGGAATGAAGTTTACTCTATCGGCAATAAGTTACTTAATTGGGTTGTCAATCTCAATCTCTTGATAACCTCAATTCATACTGGTTTGAAAGAATTTAGAATCACTCTTGATATCACATTTTCAGTTCTTCGCTTAGATTCTTAGCTCTCAAATCCAAGAAAGTGAAAGTTTTGGTATTTCACAAAAAAGACAATATTCAGAATTGGGTAATTTTTCCTTGTGACCATTATTAATTATTTCACTTTAGTACTGACAAATTGTAAATGTACTCAATATGACCATCATGTTTTCATGACCTTGTGCAAAATCAAATTACTCTATTGTTAAAGTTTTTTTTACAAATACATATCATCATGGTATATGTATTAATTACTTATTTTTAATGTGAGGTTGGATGTAAGGAAAGTAGTTAAACTGTTATGTCTCCCCTCTGATAATGTGTAAGATGGGGATGTTAGCTATTGTCTCTGATGGCTACAAGGTTGTTTGTACCTAGAGCCAAGGCTGGGTGTAGAATCGGGAGACTCAATAGTAGCTTACTCCCAAGGAAGAAGACTTGGAAAATATTTAACTGGAAGAAGTTGTCTTTTATGGGTATATAATAACAATTGCTACTAATACTTGGGACCTACAGATTCAGGTGTGGTGTGAACCTCGATAGCTTGTACAGTAGTATTCTACTTTAAGTTTTCAGTCCGTCAGGATTCAAACAGCTATCTGCTGTACAACCTAAGCTAGCCCAAATTCCTAAGCCTATCCCCTATAGGCCCTCACTGTGCTAATATTTTAACAAAAATCCTGTAGAGACCTCCAGTTAGCCAGTATTCCAACAGTGATCACGAGGAGAGCCTCAGTCAACCAGTATTCCAACAGTGATCACGAGGATAGCCTGTCAGCCAGTATTCCAACAGTGATCACGAGGAGAGCCTCAGTCAAACAGTATTTCAACAGTGATCATGAGGAGAGCCTCAGTCAACCAGTATTCCAACAGTGATTAAGAGGAGAGCTTCAGTCAACCAGTATTCCAACAGTGATCATGAGGAGAGCCTCAGTCAGCCAGTATTCCAACAGTTATCATGAGGAGAGCCTAAGCAAGCAAGTATTCCAACAGTGATCACGAGGAGAGCCTCAGTCAAACAGTATTTCAACAGTGATCATGAGGAGAGCCTCAGTCAACCAGTATTACCAACAGTAATCACGAGGAGAGCCTTAGTCAACCAGTATTCCAACAGTGATCACGAGGATAGACTGTCAGCCAGTATTCCAACAGTGATCACGAGGAAAGCCTCAGTCAGCAATTATTCCAACAGTTTTCGCTGGAGATCCTTCAGTCAGTCATTATTCCAAAAGTCTTACCCTGAAAACCCTCCAGTCAACTATTATTCCAACAATTTTACCCTGAATACCCTCCAGTCAACTATTATTCCAACAGTTTTCCCCTGAAAACCCTCCAATTAACTATTATGCCAACAGTTTTCCCCTGAAAACTTTCCAATCAACTATTATTCCAACAGTTTTCCCCTGAAAACCCTCCAGTCAACTATTATTCCAACAGTTTTACCTTGAAATCCCACTAGCCAGCTATTATTCCAATTGTTCCTCCCTGAAAGCCCTTTAGTCAGCCAGTAATCCAACAGTTTTCCCCTGAAAGTCTTCTAGTTAGCCAGTATTCCAACAGTGATCATGAGGAGAGCCTTAGTCAACCAGTATTCCAACAGTGATCACGAGGAGAGCCTCAATCAACCAGTATTCCAACAGTGATCACGAGGAGAGCCTCAGTCAAACCAGTATTCCAACAGTGATCACGAGGAGAGCCTCAGTCAACCAGTATTCCAACAGTGATCATGAGGAGAGCCTCAGTCAACCAGTAATCCAACAGTTTCCCCCTGAAAATCTCCTAGTCAGCCAATAATCTAACAGTTTTCCTTGGGAGGCTCTCAGTGCTACTAGGCAGTGTTCTTGAACAGATTCAAACAACAACTTGGGAAGAAGTAGGAGTTTGCACATCTTTACCCAGCTCTGACTCAAGTATTAGCATAATAAACTATTTTGTACATTAGCCTAATACATCATTTATTGCTTGTTCATGCTCTACATTGATAGCCTTACAAACAATATTTAAGAAGCTAACAAGTTTTTACACTTACAAACTAGCTCAGTAACAAAATAATAGATATTATATTTAAGATATGGACAGATTCCAATTTGTTGATACTTGATTTTTACCTGTATTGTTTGGCTTAATTCACAAGCAGGATTGATATAACCATATTTTTACATCCACTACGATTTCCGGTTTGTGGCTTGGGTCAGTTTTTTTATTCAAACCATATAATTTCCACTACAGACTTGCTAGGCCTGTTGTAGCTGATATCAACAAATCTGTATTTATAATATTATGTGGTACAAATTCTTTAAATACCAGAAGATTTACCACATTGTGCCCTGATTCTACTTTTTTTAATTATAAATATTAGTTATAAATATTAGGATATTATAAAATTTCAAATTTTTTTATCCAATTTTCTACTTTTACAAAGGAAAGGAGATATGTGATATAGGTTTATAGTTAGTAAATGAACGTAATGAGGATGGAAAAAGAGAGGATGCTGAAGAAAATGTTGAAAATAAAGTATGTGGGTAAAAGACCGCAAGGGAGACCAAGAAAGAGATGGGGAAGAGCAGATAACAAAAAGTGTTCAAGTGAGAGGAGAAGAATGGAAAAAATTAAAGGTGGAAGAATGTTGGAAGGAAATGACCCAGTCACAGGCTGGAAACAGGGGATAATGATATGAACGTAAGCTATATTGTGTCTCTCCTGTATCTTTACTTTACATCCATTACTGTTTCCAGCCTGTGGACTGGTTCAGTTTTTTATTCAAGCCATATATTTTCCACTACCAGCTTGATAGGACTGTCATAGCTTCATATACCTTATAATCTAACTTAAGACTCGAACAGGAACAAAATCCAGCCTCCGGCCGTTAATTCATCATTGTGAAAGGGTAAACCCACATTTCACCAATGACAAAATTTTTGGCCATGCCAGAAATCAAACCCGGGACTCCTAGCTCAGTAGACAGACACGCTACCGACTGAGTTAAGATATTGGATTCTCTTGTATATCTACTTCCATATAAAATATTCTGGATCTCAAAAGTGAAGACTTTCCTAAACCATCATCTTAAGTTCACATTCAAAGCACTATGAGATTTATTTCAACTTATATTTATAATGTAAAATGTTTGCCTTAAAAGATTTATTAGGTTAACATTTTTGAATGAATTGTAAAAAAAAATTATCTTCACTTGATGATTAATTAATAAAAGTTGTGTTAGGCACGTAGACATAGGGTTAAAGAATTAAGGACTCCAACTTGTCTGAGTAATAGAAAATATTTACATTGGAATAATTATTATCAACATCACAATGAAAGTAAGAAATTTAGTTTATGTTAAAGCTGAGTTTCTGAAACCGACTTTCAAGAAATTATTATTTTTTTGTTAATAAATACATATGAAAGTGTTTTAGCTCAATTATTCAAACTGCTTCTGTGGTTTAGTGGTTAGAGTTTCGAATACTGAACCAGAGGTCCCTGGTTCGATCCTCGTGCTTCCAGAGTTTTTCTGTGAAGCAGTGGGCCTAAAACGAGGTCAAACTCAGTCTTGTGAGGACAAATAAGGAGATAATTTAATACTTAAGTAGCGGCTTTGTTATAGAAAACGAAGAATAACAGCCGGAGGGCTCATTGTGATGACCAAATAACACGCTCTATCCACCAATTTTAACACTATCATCACCAACGACAATGGCATCTAGATCGGTAAAGCTCGCTTGCAGGTTCACACCATGAAGATGTAAATGAGATGATATGTGAAAACTAATCTTAAGTAATCATATATCATTACCAGGGTTCCTAATGTTTTCTTACTATCAAATTTACTGTGTTTTCGAGGTTTTCCAGAATGAATTTCCCTCAATCCAGGCAACTTATATTAAATGATGGTGATTTAGGATAGATGGGGGAAGAAAGCTTCTGTCACTTCACAGCCCTTGTTTAAGGGGCCATGTTTGAATCAGTGTGCTTAATTCTTCACTTCACTTTTTCATCCATCCAAAGATATAGGTATTACTTTAAGATTTCAGCCTATTGTCCCAAATTACCAACAATTCTAATATTTTTATTAGATTTTGCAAAATTCCCTGTTTTTTCCAGGTGTATGGCAGCCCTAATTGATTAAGTTGTTTTTTTACCATACCTCCAAAAATTTTAAAAATTTCCCCGGTTCTTATTTATATTCTATGACTAGGACTTAGTTTGGAAAAGGGGTGGGGAGCTCGCGGTCTTTTGAGGTGTTAAGTGCGGCCTAGTCGCAAATTCTTTTGATCAATTTATGTATCTTCTTTGTTTGAAAACTATACATTTTCCAACGTTATATTTTAAATAATTAAAATAAAAAATTGTTATTTTTAAAGCATAATGTTATAATAGCTGCTCTGTGGGCTTCCAATGCCAAAAGGTCCCCCCCCCCTCCCTCCTGGTCTAGAATAATACACTATCCATGACCCGCTTCCTCCCAAGAGTTTCAAATTACATTTATAGACGCCGTGCCCCCAGAGTCTAATTACCTAACAAAACTAGCCACAAGCTACACTAATATGTTAATACATAGGAAGGTAGGGTTTAAAAAGAAGCAAGCGTACCTACATTTGCACAAATTAAAAGTGGAAAAACATTTAGTAAGCCCCAGCTCAGTACACCCAGCTAGAATTCAAACTTTGCATAAAACCTGACACCTAAAGCTATGTGCACACCAGTGAGTCTCTCTCCCAGTTTAAGGAGTCTCATATCTAGGTGGAGCGTTCTAAGTATTTTTTTACCTTGTACTAAGAGATTTTTTGAGTCAATAATTCACTTTCGTGCACAAAAAGTGTGGTTAGTCAACATATAAAGGGCCAGTCCCTATTCACATGACACCAACACTATAAACAACCCAACACTCCAGGTGGAAGTGTTATATAATAAAGCGAAATTCAATAGCACTTCATTTTTTATTGTTTGGTGGGAATAAGGCACCAAATAGCTGAATTTAATACACAAAAGGAAGAAAGGGAAGAGGTGAACACTCACACAATGAACATCACACTACAGTTGTTTGTAACCAACCATGGCCAACAGTGATCAAACTCACGCCAGTATCATCTTTGATCAACCCCATCATTTTCATCTGTGATCAACCTCACATCAGTCTCTTCTGTTATCAACTCTCCTGTACTGTATTTAATATCCATCTTATTTGATATTTGTGATTGTAATCCTTTTATTCTTATTAAACTAGCTAACCTAAGAGGAAATATGAGACAGATGCATCTCTCTACGCCCCTTCTCTTGTACAACCTAGCTAATCCTGCCCTTCATAATAAAGCAAAAGTTTAAGATAAAGGACCCTACCTTAAACCTCATCACATCCTCCATTTTGGCTGTCTTGCCATCACTGACACAACTTTGGAAGAAGCTTGGGGCCACAGACACGCCCAGAGCCTCTGAAGTCATCCCAGTACGTGCACGCTCAGAATTCATTGCAATTACCCTGAATGTGCCAAAAAGGAGGACTAGAAGCCGTTGTGTGTGCGTGGGCAGCAATGTAATGAGCCTGTGGAGATAGTGTATTAGTCAATTAGCAATATACAACAGGTTTTGTGTGTGTAGTAATAGGCAAAGTTTAATTTTTCTACATTTCCCTTTATTTAATGTTTTAATAAGGTCAGTCACTATAAAGCTTGTCAATGTTTTGCATGTTTTGGCAAATAAAATAAATAAAGAGCAAACTATTTTAAAAATACAGCTCTAATAAATCTTTTACCAGTTAATTTCAGAATTAATAATGTAGAGAACTACTAAATTAACTTTTTTTAAGCACCTTCCCTTACTACCCATTTGGGTTATACGCTTGTGTACTAATTACACTAATGAGTTAAGGATGTGGAAGGTTGAATTTATAGGAGGTGTATCGGCATGTGGGTGGAGAGATAGAGAGAGGGAAAACTACCCTCAGTACACCCAACCTGGATCAACCCATAATATCCCCGTTCTTGGTCTGAATTCCTAAATTTCTTATTTTATCAGATATGGAAATTTTCCCCCCTTCACAATATCATTTATACATGTATAGTCCAATGTAAATAGGAAAGACCTATATGGAAAAAGTTACTAGTTCTAAATATCCATATGTTGTAATGTTATCTGCAGCTGCCACCTTCAATAAATATTATCAATACATATAAAATAACACTAAAAATAGTAAAGTGATACAAAATAATGTTTGCATTTTCAAATAGGGCCTTACTATGGAGATTTGATTGTATTTTAGCCCTTTTCTCACAAATATTATAATTTTAAATTTATATATAGGAAACTTATCTGATAACTGGATATATTGAAGGTGAAAAATGGCAAATTCAAAAATGATCAGTAACAATATTGTAGCCCTATAGTTATGTTCTATTACTAGATATGATCCCACAAAAGGAATATTTTAAATTATTTAGATTTTAGTCTTTATTTAAAAATATCAACAAATTTCTGGTTGGGGAATGTTGAGTTTATCAGGGGAAACAATTATTATGCAATAACGTAAAGATTTTGTTAGAAAAATCATTTTAGCTTAAAGGGGAGGTTCTTTTTTGTCTTGCACTCGTGTTACTGAGTGGCCTTTCCTCACACATGACTTCTTGCCGGTGGAGGTGACGGCATTATCTCGTTCACTCTCTTCCCGGACCTGGTTGACGTGAGACACTAAATTTTTCTCTGGTTTCTTTTGGGGGTTTTGATTCTAAGTTTAGCATGTCACTTTCTTTTCTATTTGTGATACTAAGGGGTAAAAATCCGTGTAGTTTTATTTCCCTAATTTTGTCTTATGAGTTTATTTATTTTTGTATCTTTATGTAACACTACCATTAGCTACAATGGGACCTGGTTTCCACGTTCTACTATGTAACTGTCGTGATCCTATATACCACATGTTTAGTGAAAAACTCCAAATCTTCCCTGTTTGTATATTAGTATTTTATTTGTGCGTTATCTTTCAGTCCAGGCAAAGTCTCCCACTATGGTTTGAGCTAGGGAACTATCTATAGTATAGGTCATTTTATGCCTTTCAAAGTAATTGTGTAAATATGTAGTTTTTCTGTAAAAGGGGAAGTTTGGTTAGGGGTGCACATAAATGCAGACATGTCCACTAAAGCCAGTAAATTGTTACTGGATTCCTTTCTAGTTTTTTTATTGTTGAAACCAGAAGTTACCTTTTAAACAATCTTAAAACTTAAGAACAATACTTGCAATGGAAAGGAACTCAGTACAGTGTGTATTAACTGGGGAAAAAAATGTTGTGACTATTGTAAATAAAAGTTGTTTATTCTTTTTGTGAATACATGGAAATTCCAAAAAATTAATGAATTCACTGACTTTTCTCTGAGCAAGAAAATTACAGGTGATATTTCCCTGTTTTGCAAGTTCCTGAACACTTGATTGCATTGTCTAAAGTTTCACACTTTTGGCTTTGATTATAATTGTTTTTAAATGATTAGTAAGTTAGTGAATATGCAGTTGGGAGACTGCAAGGGAATGAATGATGTTTCATAAATTAAAATGTGAAACTATTAGAAAGAAACTAATGTTAGGAACATATAAATATTAGAACCTAATAAACTTTAAAATATAAAATATCTAAAAGGGAATCATTTTGTACAACAGGGCAGCTAGCTAGTAGGTAGCTAGCTCATCACCCTTATAGTTTTTTTTTGAAATTTATTGAAAGTTAATATTTCCCACCTTAGTTTTAGGATTGTACAATTCCCTGACATTTGGGATCCCATAGACATAATTTAAAAAAAATGATGTGGTAGCCAATTAATGATCCTTCCATAGTCCTAGACAAGCTCCTTGGTGCTCCTGACCTGTGTATCTGGTCTCGTTGCTCCTCCATACTCTCCAGCCCAATTATAGTAAATAGAGCCTGCTCCCCCTCACGCCCAAAGATTCCTTCTGGCAGTTTGCGAAGGAACTTCTTGAGGACGGAGGCAATGGTGTAGACGGAGAAATTGTCAATGTTGACGAGTCGGCCCGCCTGAAGGAAATGGATCAACTTCTTCATGTTTCCTTGGTGACCCGGGGCTCGAAACACATCTTTCTTAAACGGGGCTTCTTTGTTTAGTTTCAGAACCAACACCTGCACATTTGGTACCATAAGAATATGTATTATCTGAAGTAATAATGAGAAAATATATTTTGGAAAACAAATATTTATACAATCTAGGAAATAAATATGTTTTTTATCATCGTGTCTTACTACCTGCTCAGATACCCTGAAGTAGGGATAAGGAAGCATTTTATAGTTGATTTCTCCCCATACTAGTGGAAATAGAGCTGAAAGCCATTTAAAGGTAAAACCACCCTCTGTAGGTCCAACCGGGATTCAAACTCAGATATTTTCGTCATCAGCAGTCCAGTCTAGCATGAGTGTGACACCTTAGACCATTCAGCCACTGAAGAGGGTAAGTTAAATATTAAACCCCAGGTCAGTGTACTTGACTATCCAAGTTAATGTACCTACTTACTAAAAGAGGTCCCGGAATGTCTTGCTTGCAGACTTCATCCAAGGGGACTCCGAACTTTACCCTGTGAAATAGACCAAAAAAACAATCAACTTGACTAACAATGAGCAAACAGGGGTGTGATTTGTCCACATGCATGGTGTTTATATTTGTATGAATTTGATGCCACAACAGGGATGTTACATGAAACACTCAACATGTTACAGAAACTAGCTTGAGCATGTGTTTTTTGGAAAATTGGAAAAAGAGACCTACTAAACTATTATTTGAAAATTTTGCTCAATCATTATAATGTTGCAAGAACTTATTGTAGACTTGTAATGACCTTCAAGATACCATTAACAGAAAAACTATGTGGCAAACAAAACCCAAGCTACTATCCCTGATCATTTAACCAGATCAAATTAAATTTCACCTATTTTGCCAAGTCAAAGAATTACCTATATTTTTTTAAATGATAAAGTATAAATTTAGAAATGTTGATACAACTATATCGACTTGTACACAAACTTTATTGCCATTCAAGTGTCTCAGGTTAAGTACTCGATAGTGGTGGAGTGTGACCCAATCTATAGTTTTAGCCAGGATTCCAACCTGACACTCAAAGGTGATATGTTGATTAGAACTTAGGCCTATTTTGCATAGCTTACTTCTCCAAGCGACGAGGATAGGGAACTGACGGATGGCCGCAAGAAGTGACCACGTTGCTGAAGGTGGCAGCCCTGCGATGCATTCTCTCGGCCCAACTGGTCATTCTATCACAGCCCTTGCCGTGAGCCCCCCACACGGTCGCTAAGTTCCTGAGCATATACACATTGCAAACAGAGGATTTTTAAATAGGCTACCCACTTACAGCATTAAAAAATAAACATGTCATAAAATACGTTCAACACATGCATTATTATACACACACTAAGCCTAAATGAGAGCCATATCAAAAACTCGGTGAGCGTTTTAAAAACGTAACGGGACCTTTGTCGAAGTAGCGCAACAATCAATTTACTGTAACAGAAGCTTATCAGAACCCCTATTTCCGCACTTCACAGAACACCTGTTAATACACATTCACCATCTACATTCTCATTAGTGCTTTGAAGATCAGCAAAGATGAACGACTGAATGAAAAAAGATCATTCATAGAATAATTTCACTCGCAAATTTTAGTTTGTTTAACAGAACCCTTCATGGTTAAAAAAAAAAAAAAAAAAAAATAAAAAG
>CABEEJ010001668.1:0-31708 GCA_901482245.1 Timema douglasi
CGAGTGGTTCTTTCACTATGCCAAATTTTAAAAAAATTAAAAAATGTGAGGTTGAGGACCTTGTTGAATTGACATGGAATGACCCTACAATCTAATTTTCATAGGAATAACCTTATCTGATATCCAGAAAAAGTTACTAGATCTACCTTTAACATATTCATACATCCAGTCTGATTAATTATCAACGGCACTTACTTTTGATAGGTTTTATCAATCTTATTAAATGACACTAATAAAATAATAGTAATCATTTTTGGCCACACAAGATAATTTACTTTAAATATTTCGATAGTGGGAGGTTTCTCTTTTAAAGTCACACAGTTTGCTCAGCATTCATTAACTATTTTTAAAACACAAAGTTAATTATATGAGTTTTTTCCCTTTAAAATATGAAGAGACTTATGTTCAATTACTACTCTCTTTAATAACAATTTTAATCAAGTAAACAAGCTAACTTTCATTTTAAGATAAACCTGTACTTAGGTGTATTTTCATAAATTATTTTCAATTCTTCCTCCAACTAAATGTGGGTACTCTTATTCAAGATTCTATTTCCCCATTCCCTACCCCATTAGTAAATAATGTGCAGGTAGCTCTAAAGAATAATAAATAAAACTCAGAATAAGGCCGATAAGAACCAAAGCTCTTATTATTCATGCTGACACTACTCACCCATGATTGAATCATAAGGTGAGTTTTCACTCAATTGACTTGGTTACGTCCTGGTATCAAGTGTTATTGACCAAGTTGAAGCGCAAAAACAATTTTGAGATTTTTTTCTTAGACAAATATCAGTGACTTATCAAATTATGAATTTTGTGGTCAAGTTTCAAATCCTGATCGGGTGCACTGAGTATACAAGACACGTGTTTTATTTAGCCTCTCTCTGCAATAATGCGGGATAACTGCCTTGAAAACTACTGTAGGCCTACCTATTCTGTATTCTTAAATTAATGTAATTGGCATATGACCCGCATAAATGGCCAAATGTTCCACGGTGTCATTTTTGTGTTAGACTGGCCTGCTAAAGACGGGAAGATCAGGGCTCGAATCCCAGTCGGGTGTACTGAGGGGTTTTCCCTGAGTAGTTTATCACGCTCCTTCCATGAAAATGTTGGTAGATTACCTCTAAAATACTTCCTTCCTCATTCCTATCACTTTAAGTTAGATTAATTATCATGTGTATAGCCTTAACAGGTGGTAAGACGCGATGTTATAAATAAAATAAAATAGATTACTCATGGGCACTAAAATAAGTAGCAATAATAAATAAGTTACCCCTGAAAAAAGGAAAACAGATTTAAGACACTTCAGCATTCCTTTGGGTATAAGATAAAAAGTCACTAGAGTCCATCGGTCTGGGAAACCCGGAAAACGGGGAATTGTCAGGGAATTTGCGTGGTCATGGAAAAGTCAGGGAATTTTTACATTTTGTTTATAAAAAAATCTCATATTTTGATTCACAATAGTCAAAATATCATAATTTTTTCCAGTTAATACCTCTGGAATCACTTTCACTTTTGTGTCTTTAGCCAAAGATGAGTCATGTTTATTCACATGCTCGAAAATTTGACTAGGCCTACATTTCAAGTAGAAGGAACTAAGAATAACTTTCTCACAACTATTTTAAATCGTACTTGCTTGAGGCAGTCTTTTAACTGCTCAATACAATTTTATTGAAATCTATTTTTAACTTAAAATAGTCCATTTCCTCAAAAGTGGAAATCGTTTAGTCCCTTTATTGAGTTACACAATTTCAGAATGTGTATGTATGTTGGAAAAAAAAACACTATATAATCCATGATTTAAAAAAATTATTCTCGTAATATTCTTATTATTCATATACAGTAGTCAGGAAAAAAGAAAATTGGATCTGGAAAACCTGGAAAAGTCGGGGAATTAAAAACATATAATTTGGCTGGACACCCTGTAAAAGTACCTTCCATTCAAGTTTTCCTGATCTTCTGGATAATGGTCGGGCAACATTTTGTCATAGTCCATATTGGTTATATTCAATTCCTCTTTATGTTTTCAGTCGTGATGAAGGTTCAAAACGTGATCCAAATGAAGAGGAACGTCTTTTACGTCTGTTTTGTGTTGTCCCCAAAACACTTACAGATGAGATGCTGAGGGAGCATTTTGAGCAGTTTGGAGACATTGACTATGTGTCGGTTGTGAAAGATCGGGAAACTAAGGAGAGTAAAGGATTTGCCTACGTTAAATACCACAGGTATGCGAGATGTTTTGTATTTTAAGCTGGGATGCTAAGGTGCGAATTAAGGTCATGGTTTTCACAGTTTTTTAACACATAGCTTAAGGTTGAATTAAATCAACTATCGCTCCAGTAGAAACATAAAGTTTGATCTTCTACAAATGTTGATATCAACAGTTTTTAAATATTCATCACGATCTTAGGGGCATTAAATGAGAATTGCTTTAAATGACTCGAAAAAGTCCTAGTCTAATTCCACAATTTCCATGATAAATATTCAATAATTGTTTAGATTTCTAAATATATCTACTTAAACATATTTTGTCAATTTTTACCAAATAAATGTTAAGTTATGAATACTGAGAAGTTGACTTTTAACTCATATTCTCATCTATCCATCCTTTATAAACTCTTTCTATTTAATTTGGTTTTATTCTTTATATCTTAGTCTTATAATTTAACATTTTAGAGATTAAGGTTTTTTTATGATTAAAACATTATTATGTTGAAACCCCATGTTCATATCCTTGTCAGAGACTTCATGTGAATATTGACCCGTTTATACATTTTTTGGATTGATTAAATTCATGTGTTGGAAGGAAAACGCACTTACCACTTCTCTAAAACAACATTGAAAATATATTTAATGATATGTTTATAATAAGATTAATCAACAATAACAGAAGAAATACAATTAATAGTTACATGAGCCGATCATAAAACCCGTTTGGTCCGTATGTACTGGAGATAAAGGTTTGAATCCTGGCAGAATTTATTGAGGATGATTTTGCGTTAATCTTTTTCCACATGCAAATACCAGATTTCTTCTATTGTAAGATGCGCCTTAATTTTTTAGTACCACCAACAGAAAAAAGCTTTAATGCCAAGAAAATAAATAAAAATTAAAAGCTAAAATACTTTTATTTATAAGAAATATTTTTACTATAGAATTAAATTTACTAACAACTTGAGTATATTTTTTTAACAGTAGTTGTTATTCTCATCTCCGGTCGGATTCTTCTGAGCCATCTTTATCTTCACTTTCCCTTAGTATAACGTCTTCAGAGCCATTGAGAGCATTGGTCGGAAAAAAACTGTGATTCTAGGAAGCCATTGATTCTAAAGCGCACCCCGTTTTAGAGACGTTCAAAGGGGAAAAAATAAATATGGTACAGATAGAACTCATATAAATTCTACCCTCCTCATTTCTACCCCATTAGTGCACTTAAATGCCAATAGTTTATACAAGTATTATAACATGGTCGCTAAAACAAAACACTTATTATACTTTTTTTTCAAAAGGGTTTCTCATGCTGCAAAAGCATTTGAAAACTGTGATCGGCTCTATAAGGCGGTGTTTGCTGAACCCAAAAGACCCAAACCTTCATATGACCGGATGGATACATCTTTCATGGATAATAGGTTCACTTCACCACCACAGTCAAATATGTCATTTGACCAATCATTTTCACCATTCAATTCAAGTAAGTAATTTACCATAATTTTGTTTTTTGTAATTATAATATAGAAGTTGCTACCTCGCTTGCTTTCTAAAAATAATTTAACCATATGACCACTTTTTATTTGTGCAAGTTCATTAAAACACAAAGGTCGTGTTCAGAGCATTAAAATTTGCCTGGACTTATGGGAAATGGCAAAATAACTAAATATTGTCGTGAAAAAACAGCTTATTATGAATACCGTAGTCTTTTTAAAACCCATAACTATCATTTACTTGAATTTGAAAGCTAAAAGTCAAGTTTGGCTTCCTTAGTGTATCAACAGTTTAACTGTATATTTTAAAAAATATGAGAAATAACATTATTTTTTTGCCACTCAGAAAACAACTACCCATCTGGAGGAGAGTCAGCTAATACCCTGCGTATCATAGCATCTTCTGATTTGAATCAAGATCAGCTCTGGAAATTGTTTGACCTTGTGCCAGGCTTGGATTATCTTACTTTGGACTCCAAAGCCAGGGTAACAACTCAAAACAGTTTATTCTTAGCTAATTTAATTTATGAATAAAATACATTAAACATAGCTTACCTATGGTAAATATTTTAAATGTTAAATAATTCTCAGATCTGAAGAAAAATATGTTACGTGACCAAATTTTTTTTTTGTGTGTCCACATAAACATATACTATATTTCTTCAGATCTGAAAATGATTGATATAATATATCAGGAAATGCATATTTTTAAGACTTAAGATTATTTGATTTATTTTTGGGCCCAGAAAAGGTTTTTAAATAAAACTGCACAAACACTGACCTTTTCTTTCCCCTGCACCCTTAAGGTACATGCCGTGACTGAGACAAAACTCTTAATATGTATGTTACTTTTAAGGGGAAGGGTCAAGCGGTGGCTGTCTACAATAGTCCAGGCGCCGCTGGTTATGCCAGGGAGAAACTGCACGGGTTTGAGTACCCTCCTGGCCAACGACTCATTGTGAAAACTGATCAAGGCTCACTTAATGATTCTGGCATGGCTCTGTAAGTACACAAGGTCATTACTTAATTTACAGTGTTTACATAATGTTTTCATGATAATTAGATATGTATATTTTATTTTTAGCTCTTTTTTGTGTGTGTTTAAGTCTTGAAAAATGTTTAACACATTTATTTCATTAAATATAATGAATTAGGTACAACTGGTTTGCTGATGTTTTTTGTTTTTCATATTACAGAGGTGTTCGTAACATGATGACTCCCATGAGAAATGATGGATACATCGCACCATCACCCCCTCGTATGCAGACAAATATGCAGACAAATATGGGACCTCAATCAAATACTGGCAGACCTGGGGGCTTGCAGACAGACTTGGCAACACTTGCAGAGACCATCGCACAGGCCACCTCACTCATTCAGGCAGCGGGGCTAACTCCCAACATTGGTCAGTTCACCCCTTTTAATAAACTTTGTGCAACACTTTTCTTGATAATACTCCTTAAGCTTTGTGGCTGATTGTGATAGTGGAATCAAATGAATAAATCATCTTAGTCCAAATAATTGACAACAAATCCCCATGATCACATTATTACAATTGAAATCTAGTTATATTTGGAAAAAAGTACAGGAAATATAGATCAAAACCTGTGTTTATATTGTTCCTTTTTATATATTTGTATCAATCTTTTCTGTGCCGTCTTCAAAAACAGCAAAAAGAGCTTGTTCTTTAAGAATACGTTGTAATTTAGAAAGCTTTTTTTCTAACTTAAAAGAAAAGAAAAATATTTTTAAATGAAAGTGCTAATTTTAGATATTCATTTTATTAGCAGGTGGATCACTTTTAACAGGTGGAAGTGGAGGTAATGCTCAACAACGTGATGGATTTGATCCGAGCTATTGTTCCATCAAACTGCCACCTCCACAGCCATTGGCGCCAATGGAAGCAAATGCTGAAGAAAGGTATGAAACTAATTTATAAACACATGACTTGTTTGCTTATTTTGATATGAATTGAGCTTGAATTTCTTTAATAGATACACATTTTAAATGGTAAAACTAAACACAAACCTACATTTTTAAGAAATAAAATACTTTTGGAAAAAAAAAACTGATTGGTACAAAGCTTACACTTATGTATAGTGACAGTTTGACTTTGGGAAATAACAATTTCCTGTGGGAACTGGAAAATTTAAAAAAAAAAACTATTTTTAGTGGTGTGCGACAAAGTCTAAAACTGCGATTTCACTTCTAATATTTGTTTGATTCAGCTTCTGGATTCGACATTTATGAAGATTTGCCAAAAAATATATTTTAAGTTTAAACATATATTTACATTTTGTTTTTTTTCTGCTTTTATTATTTCTTTCACAAATTAGTGTTTGCCTAGAAAATAATCTAAGAAAATCAAATTAGGTTTTGTGATAGTAATGTTTTTAATTTTTAAGATTGAATATTTTAAGGATGTTTGAACTATAGTATTTTGTAAACTATATAAAATAACATTTACAGTTTTGCGAAGTATAATATTTGTATCCAACATTAAACATATTTTTAAATATTCTTATCTCGATTCGACTTTGGTAATATTTCACATTATTTAATTTGGCTTTGCTTCGAATTGAAAGAGTGGACTTCGCACAACCATACTTCATGCTTCTTACAAGTCTGTACATTATTTTGTTCGTGTCGACCTCGGTAGATTTGGAATAAACTAATCTTGTTTCTGCTCTTAACAGCTAATATGCCCTTGCTTGTTGAAAATTCTTATATGTTGATATAACATGTCCAGAAAATTCATGCTAAATATCTCAAAAAACAATATATATTGCAAGACTGTAGAAACATTGTACTATAACGTAAAGTAAGTGATAATGAAGGAAGCCAATCTGAAAGGATAATTTAGGCGCAGATAGAAACAAACACACTTCTCTCTTAATTTATTCTGGTACTTCTTAGAAATGAAGAAAGAAGGGTGTTTATTTGTATCTAGTGCTAACATAACAATTCCTTTCAGGTTGGCTTCCTTCATTATCACTGACTCTACATTATACAGTCTTAATTTACATTTCCAAGCCATTAGGCAATAATTCAAATAAACAAAACAAATATTTTGCTCATTTCAGGCTTTTCATAGTGTGCCATCCTGGTCCACCGCCAATGTATGCGCTAAGAGACGTGTTCGGCCGGTTTGGCAACTTGATTGATGTCTACATGCTGAACGGAAAGAACTGTGGCTATGCTAAGTATGCCAACAAGGAATCTGCCGAGACTGCCATTGGGGTTTGTATTTAAGGAGACAATTACATTATAATAATGATGATGGGGCGTGCGAGTGCGAAGCTTCGCCAATAAAAACATTGAACCATAAAATACTCCATTTATTGTTAATTTTATAATAAAATTAATTTATAAGACTAAAGAAAAAGGAAAAATAAACTACTAAGAGTAAATTTGATGAAGAAAG
Source organism: Timema douglasi (assembly GCA_901482245.1). NCBI lineage: Eukaryota > Metazoa > Arthropoda > Insecta > Phasmatodea > Timematidae > Timema > Timema douglasi. Next base: position 7,131 of record CABEEJ010001668.1, read on the forward strand.
TCTACCTAGGGAAAGAGGAAAAACGTGGGAAGAATCCATTGCACAAAGGTGACATCTTCTTTTCTTTTGTCTTCTATTATAGAAATAGTCACACACACATTTTAACGCAAATAGAGTAATATTTCGGCATTGTTGCATTTATCAAACAAAGAAGAAAGGAGAGAGTACAAATAACACACACTGGATTACTCCATTTTGAATTTAAAGAAAAACAATGTGTTTCTAACAATTTTTCTTTAAATTCAAAATGGAGTAATCCAGTGTTAGTGTTATTATACATACAAACAAACAATGATTTTGTGAAGTAAATCAATTAATATATATCCTTTCAGTCACTACATGGTGCAGAGATTTGCGGCAACCGTTTAAAGGTAATGGCAGCTGATCCACGTCACGATGACCGCAGGAAGCGTATTCGGATGGATGACCAATAGGTAAGTACACTTTTTACCCAATGTGCGAAGCTTCAAAACTTCGACTTGGCCTTATAACTAACATCAGATTCGACTTCACTTTGAAGAAAATTCCAGCTTTGAAGCTTATACAGCTAAAATACTCGATTTATGTTCACTTACTGCCATTCCGAGCGATTTTATACATTACAAATTAATATTCATATGGGAAATAACTGAATTAATTTAATCGTAAGTTGAGATAATAGCTTGAGTTGTCAGATTAACCTGAACTATTGCAAACATTGGTGCAATAAAATATTTTCCAAGTAATCTTAGTGCATTAAATTATACACCTAACCACAAGATAATATTTTTTCAATCATTAAAGAAAATATTCAAATTTCGATTCGACTTGGAGAATATTTCTTATATTTGATTTGACTTCACTTCGAATTAAAAAAGTGGACTTCGCAAATCCCTACCCTATGTATTTCTTAAATAAATATAAATGTGTAAGCTATTTTTGTCCCATATCACCCGAGCATTAAGTTCCTACTTGGAACACTTAACAGCATTGCAAATTTTACATATTATTTGATCTGCTGCAGAATTACCATCCTTGGCATTGGTGAAAGTCTGAACTCTTTGATTGAGTAAGAGATTAGTTTCATTGGTTTGGGAAGCCGCGGCTGTGTTTAGAGGCTAACCAAAGTGTTCACTGGATCACACTTATTGTATCTATTATATTAATACTAGGGGGTGGGCAAGTACTCCAAAAGTGGAGTTTTATTACTGTTTCAAACTCGACTTAGAAAAATTGAATTATCAAAATTTTCGTTTTTATCTCAAAAATCGAGTGACAAGTTTGATGTAATTTAAGGATAGTATTTCATATTAGTCTAGACTTAAATTTCTTTTGCATTTCAATAAAAAAAAATATTATGAAATTAAACACTCGGGCAGTTTGATTTCAAATAGTGTTTGGAAAAAATACAGTTTAGGGTTCTGCACAATAAATTTAACTTGGTAAATTAATAATATTGTTGATGATCATAAGATTCAAATGTCATATTGATAGACAGTCTCAAATTGTAACCTTTCTGTGTTATTTTTTTCTCAAAAAATTGTGGGAAATAATTTTTCCTGCCCGAGTTTTGAAAACATCAATTTTCCTTAACTATTTTCTGAAGTTTGGGCTCCTAAACAGGCTTATAGAATACTCTTTATTTTATCCACTACTAAATGGTTTTAAGGGGGGAAATACTGGTGTGAAATACTTTTGAGCTGGAAATTTTAGGAAATGATGAGGGAAAATGTCAGGAATTTCATTGGTTGAGTAGACACCATGTTGATTCTTAATTCTTTTGAAATCTGTAAGAATCGAGGAATCTAATATGACATCCCTAATAAAGACAGCCAATAATAAAACATGATTGGTTATATTGATGCAGTCTCATAACACATTTGTAAGATCTCTTGATTATTTTGCATCCTAAAACACTTTGACCCTATACGTTAACTTGACATTTTCACATCTGGGATTGAAATCCCAGAGACTAAAAAACTCTCAGCCAAATATGGGATTTAGTTGATTCAAATAATATAATGGTACTAATACATATTTTATCTAGACAAGTAGACTAACCTATCACATTGGTGCAACTATAAATATGTGTTTCAATTAAATTAATTAAATATAGTTGAAAAATGACACATGGACACATGCATATTATCCTGTGCTCAGGATCATTCATCACCCATAATTTAAAACAAGGCTTGTGATAGATTTGTGAATTTATCTGCTCTTAGAAAGCGATTATTATTGAATCATTCTTCTTTGGTGAGTCGGCTCTTCTGCTGTCGGTTGTACGCTGAGGCTGTACAATCAAGTAGTGTATGCCAGGTGGTAAAAAAAGCCAATCCCCAGGCTACCAGAGGCGAGAGATTTGATGATAGCTCTAAGAGCCGATGAATGACCTCTAACACACAGTGATTTCTGGATAGATCAGGGGTGGAGAGAGCATTCATGAGCTGAACAAAAGGTTCCTGTGTCCAGATGTAATTTTTTAGCTAAATTAAATTTAGTTGAAAGATGTATCTAGTGACTGCTGTATCCGTAGACAAAAGTTAATTTCCACCTATGAATAAATATGTGTGATGTCACAAAACGTGTGATCATTGGCTTACATGGTGTATTTTCTCCACAGTTACTCTCCTCTTAACTGAGACGTGACAAACGAACACACGAGGTACGAGAACTTCAACCCTGACGACACAATCACTTCATGTGACAATAGTTGGCACAATCCTGCTTGAAGGGGAAATGTAGACTACTTTACACACAGGACTCGAGGACTTTTTACCAAAACAGTTTTACCCGAGCAGAAGACAGACATAGCTCTGTGTTTGTGGGAAAATAAATATAATATGTGTTGTATGTTATTGACAGTAGTGGACGGTGTTTAAAACTTGTGTTTACATAACAGGCTACTCAGCAAATTTATATTATTTTTTAATGTAACTAGTATATTCTTATTAAATTTTGAGTTTGTGTCTCAACATTGTTCCTCTGAATATGAATCCCTTCCATACATCAATATCCAATTGAAATGTACTGTGGGGAAAGGGAATATCTTTAACATTAGGAGTAGAAATTTGCCTTTATTAATACCGGAGCAACTGATGACTAAACCGACCCCCTTTACACACATTTCTCATCCGTTGCCATTGTTTAGCCATTAGTAGAGGTGTGTGAAGCTTCAAACACTTTTAATTTGCTTTGAATATTCATTCACTTCGATTCAAAAGTAAAATTCCGGATTCATCCATTACAAAGGTTTGCCAATAAATAGTCAAATTTAAAACACATTAATATTTTTTTTTAATGTTGCTGTTATTCCCATCACAAATTAGTGTTAGCATAAAAAAAACACCAAAATAATTAAATTACATTTTGTAATAAGTTAATCATTTTGATATTAATGTATTAATTGTTTGAAACAATCATATAAATTTTATTTACTACCTAAATTTACAGTGCTATCTATAGAAAGTAAAACATTTCTATCCAACATTAAACTTTTTTTTAAATATGTGAATATGGGAATATCTCATTTAAATTGATTTGGCTTTGTTACATATTGAAAAATTGGACTTTAGACACCCTTAGCCATTAGCTTTGGGTTCAACAGATCAGAATTTAAAAAAATACACTAACTTATTTTGTTATATTTGGAAATTCATATGGCTAATGTTGTCAATTACTAAAAATAAAATTGATTTTGTATTTATATATAATTCTTAAGTCAACATGTGATTGTTTATTTTTGTGTTCAACGCTTCGTCTAATATAATGGTCCACTCTTTAGTAAGGGTATTTGGAGTAGAGTACTAGGGTGAATCATGGTAGAAGGAACATTCTTACTGGAGAGATATTGGGGTGGATATGGTTTATATAAAATGTTAATAAGTAGCGATATTACCGTTCTCATTTTTTAAATTCAACCAACTACTACAACAACATCGCTCAGGTAAGTCTCTTGTTATTTCTCCTAATTTTACCAACATGGCAGTTAATTACTTTTACATCCATTACTGTTTCCAACCTGTGGTTTGGGTCAGTTTATTAAAGCCATACATTTTTCCACCACTGGCTTGCTAGGCTTGTCGTAACTTCGTAGGGCAGTTTAATTTACAATCCAATTTTCATAGAAAGAATCTTAACTGAAAATGATGTAAAATCTAAAAGACCTACTTTCACGTAAGTCATGTGATCTGCATCTGTCACTTTCAATACATATAATTGTTGACCACCAAAATAAAATCTTAACAATTTCTTCCTAAAATTAGATAGCAAAAATATTACCTAAAGTTGTGAATTATCTAAATTCTATCTGTAGTTGAACCACCATTGTTATTTTTTATAAATAATGCTTTATTAAATACTAGGGGTGTACCGATGCGGATACCGATTAATCATTTCGGACAATTTTTAGTGCAACGGCAATTAATCGTAATCTGCGATTATTATGTCACTCAATTGTGTTTTTAAAAGTAAAATTTTCTAGGTAGCAGTTTAGTGATAAAAATCGCAAAAAAAAACCCACTTATATACATACTGCATCTGGGTTGCGGGCTATGCAAAGATTACATTATCAGATAAAGGAATATAAGTTCATATCGTTGATAAAATTAACTTTAGTTCCAACTTTCGCTCGTTATGCATAACATATATTTTTGTATTAATTACATTAACTGTTATCATTCTCTAAAGCATATTTCCCAATAGTTATTAATAAATAATCGGTGTTATTGAATCGGTACACCTCTATTTAATACATTAATATTGTAGCTTATTATTTATAGGCACTTTGAAAAAGCACAGATATTTATTTTGAAATGACCTGCCTCAGTGGCGTAGTCAGTTAACACGCTAGTTTCGTGTTGAGATAGACTGCCGAGGACAGGGGGATCGAGGTTCATATCTTGCTCGAGGGAACTGGTTTTTCCCCATCCCTCCACGCAAATGTGGGTCAACTCCTAGATTCCATCTTGCCAATTCCTAACGCATGAACGTAATTAGTACTTAAATGTATAGTAGTAAGATGCGGTGCTAAATAATAGATAAATATTTTGAAATGGTACTGAAGAATTTTTTTGAACCTTATTGTTCTTACATCTGCCCTGATATAAAGAAAATTCATTGTCTGAAAACACAGGTAATAGCTTTATCAATTTAAGGTTCATTTAGTAAAAGATAATATTCTAGTGTGCTTGTGTGCAATCACATAAATACACAATTTTAATGAATAAATATTTTCATGACAATCAAGATTAATTAAAATGTTATCAATTTTCTTTTTTAAATAGCTGGCATCTAAATTTTTAAAACTAGGCTTGTGTTCACCCAAAAAATTTGTAAAATGAATGTGCTTGTCACTCATTGGATTTACTATGGTATATATCATCATCCAGCTTCCTGTCACTGGCAGGATCATCTCAAACATAAGTCTCTCATTTATTTCTGTCCTCCACCTCGGCCCAATTCACACCTCTCTTCTCCACACTCCTCACTCCCTTTATCCACCTGTCCCTGGGTCTTCCTCTTGGCCTCTTGCCCGCCACCTCCATCCTCTTTACATGTCCATACCACCTCCATCTTGTCTTCTTTATCCCATTCTATCCTCCATAGGTTCCTCTTTCATTTCTCACCCTGTCCATCCTAGTTACTCCTATCCTGTATCCTGCTCTCATCTCTTTCCTTCATCCCCCAGGTTTCTGATGCATCCTGCGATATTGAGACATAGTATGCCCTATACATCTCTACTCCAGACCAGACTTCTGATGCTTTTGTAAAAGGCCTTAACTTGCCTTCCTCTCATTTTTTCCTCCACTACACTTCACAAGTACTTGAAGCTTTCCACTTTACTCCCCTCGTAATCACAGCATATATAGTGATTATAATTTTTGGTGACTTTTCTATTACAAAGTTTAAATAGATTCAGGCCCTTTATTATTCTGTCACTTTTGTCAATAAATCACTTGGCAATTATAAAGTTGGGTGCCTAAAATTTATTTTCATCCAGTAATTTTTTTTATATACATAAGCAGTAGATTAAGGAATTGATTTTACATCTCTGCCTATAACTGGCCAGTGTTTGTGATTCAAACTCTCGTGTTGAGCAGCACCATGACAACCCCATTGGAAACTGATTTATTAGACAGTTTTATTTAATTTGATAAAGGGAAAGTATTGCTCAGGTAAGTAAAATTTTAAGAACTTTGTTAAGCCAGTCCAAATCTTAAGATTTTCAATATTAAATCGGAATCCAAACATTTTAAAGCGAAGGTTTAATGGATTAAATCCTTGTTAAATAATGTTTTTATAGTTATCAAAGCTACGTTTAAATAGTGAATGGATACTAAAAATACAAGTTTGTTTAAAGTAAATAATGAAGCTATTCTATTTTCTATGAAAAGTTAAATTATTTAAAAGTTAGGCTTTCATATTAATATTTATAATTAAATACCATAGAATCTCATTCAGGAATCTCAAATATTTATATTCAGAATTTTGAATTGAATACAACTCTTAGGTAGATTCATATTTGGATTTAAAATTTTGAAGATTTGTACAGGCTTAAACTTTGTGTGTAGTAACAAAGTGTAATTTTTTCATCTCATTTTAAGATCTGCATATCAATGGCCTAGAATGAAAACCTTGTCTTTCCAAATTTGGCTGATATTGAGATTTTGAAGGTGTAAAAGATTGTATCTCACATGTCGCATAGGATTTATGTGGGAAAATAAAATTGCTGCTGCCATCTAGCGCCAGTAAATAAAAGCTGGTATAGTTTTGGCAATACACAGAGCCTACCTAGTGGGTTCGGCTTAGTCTCTCCTTCTCAATCCTGATCCCAACCCCAAGTAGTGTACCCTGGGATCTGAGTAACTTGACTGGCGGAGGTTGGGTTGAACCCCAGCAGAAACCAAGTCAGGGACAAAACCAACAAGCTCTGGCCATTTGGCTGGGAGTGAGAGGGTTGGTGATTATATGCCAAGTCGTAATCAGCACCCGTAGTCTCAGTTAGGGAAGGTCTACCTGAGGACCTAAAGCGGCAGCCACACTAATGTGGTGTAGCCCACGACAGGCTTAGTAAGCTGGTGACCAAAACAACCCCATACTCGAGAAAACAAAGTAAAATGCTGGGTTGACTAACAGCCACAGGCTGGAAACAATTTATGGTGATGATTATCTATTTGAGTTCTATATTAAGTGCGTAATCCCTGTAAACTTCTCTAGGAGATATGAATTTTTCATTCTAGGTCATCAATATTGTGTATTTTATATTTGTTGATGGCCTGAATTACTTCTATAAATAGAAATGGTTGGGGGCCTTGGCTTGTGTTTGATTTCAAATAAAATATAGCAGTTGAACGGGACTGGCTACATCTTGAACAAATCATCATCATCATCATCATAATAAGTTTCTAGCCACTGGTCAGGTCTGTTTGGGACATAAACCTCTTCAAAGTATCCTCTCTCCCCTCCACCTCTATCCAGTCTTCTCTCTTCTACACACTTTTCTGCACTCCCTTTAACTATCAAAAAATCAAGTCTTTAAAATAAACATTTATTATTAAAATTAACAACAAAAAAACAATTGGGTTATTCTATTTTTGTTGTGTGAAAGTATGTGTACTGGGTGTAACCCTAACCCAAACAATTGAAACGTAGTATAAGTGTGTGTGCTGTTTATTTGTAGAGAGACTATTAGAAGCTGTTTAGTAGTATACCCCAATTTTATTACAAATGGGCATCTATATGTATTAAGCGTATAACCCGAACGAGTAGTAAGACGCGGTGCTAAACATCATTATATGTGTTAAATAAAGTGCAGGAAACAAAATATAATATGTAATTAAATAAATATATTAGAATTGTAGAAAAATAAAGCTCAAATAAAAGTAAAAACCCTCATCACACAGTTACTTTATTATTTCTTCGGGACTATCATTGTATCTTCATCAGGAAGTGGTAGTAGTAAACATGAAGTTAGCTCTGGTGGTGCTAGTTTTGCAACAGGTTGAAATCAGGCCTAGCCTACAAATATTCAGGTTGGGTGGTTTTCTAGACTTTGTGGTCCATTTGAACTGCCATTTCCCATATTACATTGGGTTTTGTTAAATTATTTTAACTAAAGTTGGGTCAAATCGCAATCTTGTAAGAATAAATATAACAAAACAAAATAGAAATAGTAAATAAGGTGTTATGGTCATGTGAGGAGACCATGGAACAAGTGGATGAACAAGTGGATGAAGAGAGTGCAGATAAGTCTGGAGGAGAGAGAAGACTGCTATTAAATTGAACTATGGTAAACAGCCCTTGAGTTGAGGTGTGTGTGTTTATATTTGATATATTTCTAGTTTCATTATAGTAGTTTTTGTCTGAAATGGTGTCTAAACGTCTGTGTAATTAATCTACAACTCCGGTTGCCAAGAAAATCAGACAATGTATTGGCTTAGCTGTGAAAATGAACATTTTGGGGATATTTGGAACCTAATTTTAACATTCCACATAAAGAAAAAGGAACCAACATGTAACCAGTAAAATCACATAAATCTTAAATGCCAAGAATTTGCCCATAATCCTGATAGCAAAGCCAAATGTTGACATATTTAAAGAGTTTTGTTTCCAACACATGCATCTCATGTGGGAAAAATAAAATGTCACTGGAAAGGATGGTAATTTTAACTCCAAAACCAAAGAAAGGCTGAAACATGTTATTTGTTTTTTGGAAAAATAAAGTTTGAAATGTCAAGTTTTTTAAATATTTGTATATAAATGACTGAAAAACAAAAGTTTTAGCATTATAATGCATGTTTAATTTGCTAGTCTATTCTGTTCAATTAGTTCTAGATTAATCTGTTTATTGTAGATTTTTTTTAATACATGAATTTTCAATTCTGGTCTTTTGAAGCTTATGGTAGGTAGTTTGGTACAAGTCACATATATTGGCCTACAAACAAAAATGTCAATATAAGTCTACATTAGCTAATTTATTTATAAGGCTGTATGTCTAACTTGTTAAAAAAAATTGTTGGTGTTGTCTTAAAGTAAAAATTATTATCATCATCATAGAATGAATAAGAGTTAAGATCTAAAGTCTAACATGAACCTTCTGTTGACCCTTAAAGGTGGTGGTGGTAGTAGTAGTAGTAGTAGTAGTCTTAAATGAGGATGAAATGAGTAAGATAAGGTCAGTAATTTTTATAGCAAAACCTTTGTTTCCCAAGATAAATGAAATATTGCTTGAATGTAAACATAGTTTAATTTTCTTCACCTGGTGATATCAACAGTAGTTGAATATGTCATGAACATAGCAGCATTAAATGACAAACTTAAGTTAAGAGAAAAATTTGTCATTAAATTCCAAGACACTCTTGAAGGATACTCAACGACTGTTGAGGTCACTGTGTTAAGAAAATTAAACTTATTTCTACTGGAGCAATATTTGATTTATTGGGGAGGACTGACATTTCTTCTGTCCCCTAGATCCCCATCTTAATCTTTAGAGGTAACAATATGGTTGTATTGACCATGAAAGGTGAGTTTGCTATTTCTAAGGGTAAACAAAAGATTACGCTTTAAAAATAAAATAAATCAACTTTATGTTTTGGATGATATTATTTAAGTGCTTGAGACCAAGCTTGTTATTGAAAACACCGGCCCTATTGGACTGGATTTTATAATAGGCAGCAGCAGTTGTATTTCCAGGTAAGAGGATGTGATTTAATTTTATACAAATTCAGTCTTATTTATAAGAAATTAATTTTTTGCTACTGTTTCAGTAAAATATACAAGTGTTATGGTTTTCAAAGCTAAACACTATCCGATTTAAATTGCAATAGGATGGTGTGAGAGCAGGCAAGATATAAATGATTGACTTTACTTTAGGTGAGCTTGTGGAACTGATGATTCTTTAAATGTGTTAAGGACAAGAAAAGTTAGTAAGAATAGATAATGCTAATAATTTAAACTTGTGGACATAGTGCCAGTTTCATAGTCATACTTAGCACAAGAGTTCAGCCCAACACTAAAGACATGACATGCCTTAATTTGAATGGAATGGGCTAGTTTCGCACATGAATGTGTCCTATATTTAGTATCAGGATGCACTAGGGTCATGCTAAGTCTATGATACTGGCCCGAAGTGATTAAAGAACTGTTAAAATAGTCATTCATTGCTTTTAACTTATTTTATTAAACATAGAAAAGGATAATTTAAAGAGAACTGTTTATATACACTCTTTGGTCAGAAATTGATTACCAGCAGATTTGATATTCTCATACATGTGTTTGACAGTCACAGTGTAAATTTAACACATGGTGTTTAGTATAAGGACCCTTTTCTCTCAAGAATTTGCTTTTAACGCTACTTGTTTAACATAACTTCCACGTGTCAAAGAAGTTTCCAACATCTTTAAGCAGCCTACTACTTTGCAAGTAGCCAGTCATATTCAACCCAGCTCTTTATTTGTATTAACTCCAAGTCTCTGAATAATTTGTCGTGTATTTTAGGGTTCATGTTGGCGCAAGGAAAAGTTGCGAGTATAAGGCTCCCAGTTGCTCAATGTTGGTCTGCAATATCAGTCTGAATGTTTCAATGTACTGTGGCCCAGGCCATGCCTGGCTGGGGTCCCTCCACACGACTCCCAAATCATCTCTACCAAAGAGCGCTGGGGAAGGAACATGGTCCCTCAAATAGTTCCACACACAATCTCTCAGCAACTGTACCACCTCATGAGGGCTTAGTTTGCCCACCACATCCCCGAGCGAAGACAAAGGTGGGGGAAGAAGTTGGCCAAGTGATAGCAGCTGTAGCAGTTTCTCGGTGGTATAGAGTAGCTTAGCTCTATGTGTACTTTGCTGCCAATGATGACCAGAGGACCCCCATTGGGCCAGGAGGGTTGCTGTGACTGCCCTAAGGAGCACAGAACAGTAGCACAAGGTGGGGCGATTGGTGGCAACCAAAGACATCAGTTCCCACACCAGTGGTAGATCATCAAAGCGACGTCTTACATGGAGATCTCTTTCAATTGTCACCTGTTAACATACACAAGAATTGGGCATATCATGTAAGTACTATATTTAATCTGGTTAAGTTTGGTTTGAAATGAACACACTAGTTAAATATAAACTTCAATTTGTTACACCTATGTAAATTACAAATATTTCACTAAAACAACTTCAAGGGTAGACTACTTTTAAATACAACTTAATAAAATCTTGCCTTGCAGAACTCTTCTTCTGGCCAAGGCAAACCATTGTACATTACATCGGGTGAAATTAGTTCAACCAACAGCAGTGACACCATAGTCATTGCATCCAAGGACACACCACCTAGAAAAATGTATAACAGGAAGTTAATGGCTAGATTTTCTTCATGCGATTTATGTTTAAAAAAAACATCAAACGGCAGACATAGAATGGAGACTCACACACCAAATAAATTTAGGTCCTAAAATTTACATTTGTGTATAGTGAATTTTGAAACTGCCGATACATTATTTTTTATTTATTTTTTTGTGCAAAAGTCTCTTAATGGGCACAAAGTGTCACTCGTTATTTGGGTAATGTCAAATACAATATCCAATCTCTCCTAGGATGATGTTTTTTAGATAAACATTAAGACAATGGTTCTATATTTATACAAGAAAACTGTAGAGGATTTGGTTTTATTCAATAATATGTGATATAAATACTTTCTTGAATCTACATTTAAGTTGTGAAGACAACTTGAATTTAAAAAAACTTGAAACCAAATAAAACTATATACCAAATCTATATATCCATACCATTAATGAATAAAGTCCTATGACAAATACTTGTAAATTTAATGAGTATCTATTTAAAGCTTGACTTGAAATTCAAGTACTCAATGAATCCTTACATTTATGTTTGTTAAGCACGTTACCTACTTGATTTCCTTACCTATGTTGTTAGTGCAAACTGCCTTCAGCAAATTGATCAGCTGATGTGAATTGTGAGCCACTATATCAGATGACAAGGCATCACTTTGATTGTGAACTCTTGGACCATCGCCAATAACTCCAGCATGGAAGACCGATGAATGCCGCTGGGCCAACATTGTGCTAGAACCCTGGCAAAAACATTAAATAAACTGTCTAATCATCATAGAAACAACTTTCTTGGAGCATTTAAATGTATAATTGTTAACAGTGACAATAGGTTATTAAATATATATGATAAATTGGAGATGAAAAACTTGTAATGAATGTACACGACTAAATCCAGCAAGTGCTTTTCAATTGGAAACTAAAAAAATTTACACACAAAGAATGGTCTTAAATAACTTAACTCTTGCATTATGCTAAATATAAATTATATTTACAAATTTGTGCTTCACAAGTAATAGCTACCCCCTCCAAACACAACTATACAGCCAAGTTCATCGCCAACATTATCTTCTTATTCGGACAACTGTGTTTTGAAAATATTTATGTTTGAGCATTTATCATAATATCTTACTTCCCATTCAGAGTATGAATCTAGAGGAAGTGCACCCACATTTACGGAAAACCACCCTTAGTGCACCCAATCTCCCTGACATTGACAGTCCAGTCTATTTCGAGAGTTACGTCTTAGACCCTGTAGCCACCAAAAAAGAATATTCGATATGAATGCCCTACAAAATTATGCAAAACAAGAAAATATGATTTAAGACTAAATTTATAAAATGGCTAGTAAAATATGCCCCCCACCCCAATATTGGCTATCCTTAATGATTTGAAGAGACTATAATATTTATTTAACAGGACGAGGCTAATATCACCTGTCTTTGGTTATCGTGCAGTAAGCTCGTATCTTGGTTCGTCTTTGTCACTGGCGACTTGGTTATCTTAGCGCCAAACAAATGGGAGTGAGAGTGGAAAAGCGACTTCTCCAGTATCTCTCGGAGAGCAAGGGCCCTCGTTGGAGAAGAATGGACAGAGAGACGGCCCAGTAGCCGGCAACATAACCGTGCCCCACGCAGGCGGATAGTCACATCTAAACATTCCAAGTAACTTAATATATATTTTATAACTAATTCAAAAAACAGTAATTTTCCCCAATAAAACGCTTTTTGTAATTCTCTTGATTATCCAAAAGAAATGTATGCCCATTCATGAGTGAAATTTTTGTTTGTTTTATACAACTATTAATAGGACATTTATCTTTCAAATGAGACTTCAAGATATGTTCAGTGATGATGTTGAAATATTTTTTAGATTATTATTATTATCTTATAATAGACTGCACGATGACGTTAAGGCTACCACCTTTTCTTACACTTAACCAAAAATTAATAATAGTGTGCAAAGTCCATTTTTTTACTCGTGTAAAAATCGAGTATCTTAAATATGCCCAAAGCTGCTGAATAGAAGTTTGGATGTTTTATATTTTAAAAAACCATCATAAATCCACCAAAAGTAAGAAAACTACATTACTTTCACAAATTTTTGTGATGTTTGTTTATCGTGAAAGATAGCGGTATTACCTTGATGGACTATAAACTGTGGATCATGGTGGAACAATGTAAAGTAAGCAACAGAAATATACATTTTTTTAACAAGTATTTCGGTTCGACTCCCTGGTTAAAATTGGTAATTATTTGCAGTGAAGTCCAGAGTTTTCAATGCTTCGCACACGACTAGTATTTAGCATACATCTAAAATAAAAGGATGGTGCCGCCGTTCCGCCGGTTACCTGAATCTTGTAAGCAGAGGAAGAAGTATCTGACAACAGCCTTGGAGAGCATGAGCAACAGTTGCGTGCTGGGGAATGGCACGGCGCCATTCAAAGCCAGGTCGACAGCAGTGGCTACCGAGTGGGCACAGGTGCCAGACACTGTACCCAGCAGGTTAGTCACCTCATCAAGGTTAGCCAGTACGGCGCGGGAAACAGGTTTGCCGCGTAAAACCTTACCGGCGCCTGCACGCTCCCACCTGAACACACCCATAAGGACATTAATTGGTGTAACTAGATGGAATTGAATCTCATTTCCAAATAATAAAATCAAGTAAAAAATGACAACCTGGGCTAGGGGATTGAACCCAAGTCACACCCTGATGCTCGAACCCTGTGCCATTCTAATTCATTAGTTGCTGTGTTGAGTTTAATTTGTGGTAAATGGTAAAAGTATTGACCACTCAGAGTTAACCACATATCAATTTGTGATACACATCTATTTCTAAATAGTTTAACTTTATCTAAATACCCTATTATTCTTTATCATTTTCCTTTTCGCTAGAGATGGGTTGAATCCAAATTGTAAAATTTTAGTTAAAGTTAGAATATATTGTTTGTAACGTCTAATAGTTCTTAAACCACAAAGAGAACCTTTTAGTAAATCAAATAATCAAAGTAATACAATTTTGTCCTTTTTTTGTGTATTTTTGTTATCCTTCCAACTTACTCTATGGCATCAGGTATCCAAAGTTCAAATATTTTCACAGAGTTTGATTAGATGGCCCTTTAGCCTTGATTGTAAACCTCAGATAGTAAAAAAAAACCCTTTTATTTGTGAAGCAGAAAATAATCAACTCTTTATGTCAAGGTAGGATGGAATAGGATAAAAACTCCTAATATTGTCTCTTGCTATTTCAACACCCTCTCGATTGTTAAAACATTTATTTATTAGTAGAAAATTTCATAAAGCTATTAATCAAAATTTAAATTGTTACTTAACCTGAGTAGCATAACCACATTTTTCCATAAGTTTTCGGGAGATGAACCGGGATCACTGGTTTCTCTGATAGCTTGCTCCAAAACATGGACCATGTATATGTTCTGAACCTACACAAAAATGATTTTATTTTGTTAAACACCACGTCTTATTACCTGTTCAAATTGTACGCTTGTGTACTGGTATCGCTAACTCTTTTAAAAATGTTCATAATTATCTTTCCTACACTTTATTAAGTTAGTATAATCTTTGGTATATAAATATGTACCTGGTTGACTATGGGTCCCGCTGCTATAAGTCTCACTAATGCGACCAGGTGATCCTCGGAAGAAGCTTTCTGGAGGAGATGGGCTGCAGACCCAATAAGCACTGCTGGGCTTTCATTGCCAATCAATGCTGCAATGATAAAGATATAAATTACAAATTAGCAAATTCGAGAGGTAAAACAATAAATTTACAATTTCAAGTCTTGAACTAAAATTTAACATCATCATCAAAGGTTTCCAGCCTGTGACCGGATCAGTTTAGTAAAATGCCTCCATCTTTCCACCATTCTTCTCCTCTCACTTGAACTCTAATCTGAGAAGGTAACTTTTTATGTTGGTATGATCTTTTTCTTCACTTTGGATTCTGTTAGCAAGCTTGCGTTGCTATATAAAAAAGAAATAGTAACTAAACGTTCACATCTTTTCATTCTTTTGTTAAGTTTGTTGGACCCCAAATAAGTAGCATTACAGCTCTAAAGCATTTATGACCCGAAATAAAAAAAGAGAGAATCAGGAAAAAATTTACACACCATGACTATTTATTTTAATCTTCTAATCTTGAATATCCTTCAAGAAACAAAGAGTCGAAAAACCTATCATTTTTACTAAGTTTAGTCTTGGAACTTGAAACCCCTAAAAACACTTGTAATAGAAAATGAGTTAAATGTTTATAGTAGCATTAGAGAGGTGTCATATAATGAGTACTGTGTACCTAGATATTGGATGTACACAAGACCAGGAAGGTGGAGGCCAAGGGAATTAAGTTTTTGAAAAGTATCCTACCTGTAAACAGAATTAGGAATGAAGTCCCAGAACTATTAGGTATACATAAAGATAGATAGAGGAAACATGGGTTAAACACCTAATGAGGAAGGAAAATGATGCAGCTTGTGTAAGAAAAATACCCCAAGGAAGACTAAGAATATGGGAGGAGCTGGTAGCAGCAAGTATGTGAGTTAGGGGAGAATAATGGTCAAAGGAGAGATGAAGATAAAGGCATTTTACAAAACTGAGTCGGCCACCTACCTGCTGATATGACTAGTTGACTTAAAAAATGTTGTTTTTTACCTATGAGCCTAACTGCAGTCAAGACTTGAAGATTGTCCTTTTCCATAAGAAGGGGTTGAATAACCGACACCTCTTGCTGGATACACCCGAGAAGAGCGATGTTAGCAGACAAAGTACATCGCAACTGTTGATCCACTTCTTGCAACAATAGCTCTGCCAACATTCAATTCATCCACCTCAACATTACCCTTTAAGAATATGTTTATGATAAAAAACAATATAGAATATTAGTTTTATAAACTGATTACCCTCTGATATATTTAAAGTGGCGTGTGGTCAATTCTGGACAAAGGGAAGTAATGAGGCTACAATAAAGGGGGTCTGATGGACTCTAGTATAATTAGAAGCTTACACTCGGCCAATTTCTTTTTTTGTATAGTTAAAAGTATTCTGGGGAAAAAAGGAAGTGGGGTGAACCAAACTATGCATGGAATAAAACAAAATAATTGGTGATCTTAGAAATATTACCACAATCATTAAATTATATATATTTAAATAATAATTGTAGTTTTAACTGATAATAATAATAATCAATTCCAATTGCGAAATTTTCTCTTGGATTGTGGCCTGTAAATGTGTATGAACTTTGGCCTTCCTTATAGTTTCACTGTATTTGACCTGTATGTCAACTTTTTAATAAAGGTTTTCTCATCCTTCCCTGTTTCCATGCTAATGTGGCTGTACTATCTAATATAAGGAAGCAGAGTAGAGTTTAAGGAATTAAACTCGTATTTGCCTAGAAAAAGTAGGAGAAAGTAAAGAAAAAAAACAGCCTTCAGTGCACCCATATGAGAAGTAAACTATGATCGATCGAGTTGAAGTCTAGCTCACTTAACTCATAAATATTATGAAGACTAGAAGACAAACCTAATATTCTCCTGGCGGTGGTGCAAACGTTCTGTGTTACACCCTCCTCGAGAGTGGCGGCATTAAGGAGCAGCTTTAGGATCCTAGTCCCACCCTCTTCGCAACCGAGAGCAAGGTGGACTACTAACCCCTCAAGGGCTTGGGCACTGCCAAAATATTCACACCAGCCTGGGGCCTGTGTACCGAGCTGGGCCAACATGGTTACATCCACTGGAACATATTATTCATACTTATAAAATACCAATGGCCCTCGTTAAGTTCAAGTAGTTATGACTTATTTTTAATAAGAATTAGGAAGGTGCGAAATCCATTTTTCTCAATTTGAATCAAGTCGAATCAAATAAATGAAACATTATCAGAGCTAAATCATAAATCAACATTTGATTAATTTTTTTAAATTATATGTGTAAAAAAAATACTGTGCATATTTTTATACATACATAATATGTATATATTTAATGCTATTATTTTTATTGGCAAAGTTTTCTAATTGTCAAAGTCAAAAAAATAATTTGAATAAAAATCGAAGTTAACAAATATCAAGAGGGAGATGGGAAACGCCTATAACAAAAAGTGTACAACTGAGACGGAAGATCAGTATTTTTTTTTAACAAAAATACATTTTTTGATTAAAATAAATAAAATATTGCTTCATTAAATACATTTAGTTTAATTTTCTCCATATAATAATCACAAATGTTCTTAATATTAAATTTATCATGGGCATTGCAAGGAATTTTCTTTTGATTAAATTAATCTTTGTAGAAAATTAAAACTAAATTAAACTGGGCAATATTTTTTTTTGCTATAAAACTGTTTCTCTTCCATCCCACCTTAAGATTGATATCGGTTTGTTTTTTACCTCAGAATGTCTGTTGATGTAATAACGTAATGACCTACATGTTTGCAGCACTCCAGTAGTGAGAGCTCGTAGTAAAGTTGAAGAGACAGAGGCTAGCTGGAAAAGGAATGGTACAGTTGCCTTGCGTTGGTCTGCTTCTTCCACATCCCCTGGTTCCATGCTCCACTGACAAATAATAAGGACTTCAATTACACCTTTCCCAATGTAAAAACAAAAGTGTCTAATGTATTATTTACATGTTTCGATTGAATGAAACCTAGGTCGAGGGATCGGGCAGTGACGATCGATTTTCTTTTAAGAGGCAACCATTACCTCTTTGTCCAATGGCAGCAATGTAAAGTGTGAACTGAGTTCTTCTTTTCATTGTAAAGGCCATATTGCATTTGTTCTTTTTATATGTTTCTATCCACCTTTCCTATACCTTCTTCCGAATATAATACAATTACCTCATATAGCGAAAAGAAGTTTTCCTTATAGAGATAAATAAAACATATAAATTATGATAAAAACACTATAAAAAATGTGTTCCCCATTTTTTAGTGTTTTATCTACACAATGAATATTCCAGTATCAATAAGGTAGGTGCACTGGGTATCCCTACTAATTTAATTCATGATTTAATATAGTGCTTTATTCTAACTAACCTAAATATGACATTACGAGAGTGTATCACTTGAAGGGAATTATTGTTCTTGTAATATTTAGAAGGTAAAAGAAAGGAGCCATGTAAAGTTTGAAGTCTTTTTATTGGAAAAGCCATTTTGTAGCTATTCCTTTAGTTTCCAACAGAAGGGAGCACGATTAATTTTACAGTTTTGATAGCATTACATTTTTTTTAGCCAAAATAAATCAAATATTTCTCCAGTAGCAACCTAAGAGTTTAGTTTTCTGAACATAATAATATCAACAGATCTTGAATATATGTCGAGGGTGTCCTGGAATTTTGTCAAACTTTTTTTTTTAAAGAAAAGGTTTTGACAAAATTCCAGGACAGCATTGACATATATTCAATATCTGTTAATATTAACATGTGCAGAAAACTAAACTCTTATGTTGCTACTGGAGAAATATTTGATTTATTTTGGTCAAAAAATGTAATGCTATCAAAACTGTAAAATTACTCGCACTCCCTTAAGCAGCACCTTAACTATTTCCTATGCCTTCTTTCATATAATATATTATTATATAGTTACTAAAATTTGCACTCATTTTACTCATGTCAAAATATGTATATTTTAACAAATAAATGTATGCAAGCTTTAGCAACTTTGCTAACTCCGAAACCAGCCCTACCCAATGACGTAAACTGAATACCTTGAACAACTCCAGGAGTGCCGTGCGGATGTCTACAAAATGGCTGCCAGCCAAATGACCCAATATGCCAACAACAGAGATCAGTTTCGGGGACTAGAAAAATAAGAAATTAAATTATTACAGCACCAGGAATATTCTGATTCATTTAAAATTTCATACAGATTCTCAGACATTATTCAGTTTAGGAGAGCGGATTTGACATGACTTGGGTGGCAGTAATTCAACTCTGACCTGATGCAATGGAGATGATTTATACAAAATGTTTTCCTTCCTATTTTTGACAAATGCTATTCTAGTTTCTGACTGGACATGTGACACGAATTAATCATTACAATGTATCTGTAAAGTGTGAAGGTGTATAATACTTGAACATAATATGTCACGCAACATGCCTACCTTGGCCCCTTGTTCTGCTGAAGCATGTTGGCTGAAGTCCTTCAGGCCGCAGGATAACACCTTCGTTATTACTGTGTGAGGGAAACAGCCCCCCACATGGGCCACCACCCAATCAAAGTGTGGGCTGTGTGCCACACTTGTGTCTGTTACAATAAACAACACACACAAATTCCATTAATTAAAATGTGTATTCACTAAGTTAACTTAAGCAGATCAAGCCTAAATAGTTTGATTTATTCAAGACTTCGGCCATCAGGAACTACCGAAAACCCGCAATACATTGAATAGTTATTTAAAAAAAAAATGAAAATACCTACATGTTTTAAGTGTAAAGAATATTCTACTTAATATGTACTTTTAAATTTACAATACAAACATAATTCCATACAGACAGATTGTACTTAATTGGTGTCAAATATTATAGGAGTGTGTATCCATCCAAACATGAACAAAAGTTCACATAAACATGAATCTAGAAACACTTAGTTTTAGCATTATTAAAGGTTTTTCACAGAGATAGCTTGGTCGTGGAAATCCATTGAATGGCATGCTTGATCACCAGATTTGAACCAAATGGGTTTTTACATCTGGGAACATTTAAAGTCTGTTATTTACTCAACTCCTGTGCCTGGTGTTGAGGTTTTAAGAGAGCATTTTGTGAATGTTAGTCACATAAATTATGTTTGTATTTTCTAAAAGGCTATTCCTATGAAAATTGGACTGTAGCTTTCTCATATCACAGACCTGGGCCTATTTATCATTAAAAACACTTTAATAATGAGAAAACAAAAATCCTCTTGATACTGAGCAAATAGTCTCTTAAGTGCTGTATGTTGGTAAGTTAACTAAGTTTACAGCTTAGAAATGTGTCCACATTAGGAGAGAAAAGCAACCAAGACCCACCTAGCAAAGCATTTATACAAGAGTCTGTGTCCGAGTGCATCAAGCAAGAGAAACACTGTGTTGTGATGTCGATAAGGGTGCGAGTCGCTCGACACGACATCCACAATTGAAGGGATTCATTAAGTCCTGCAGCCATAGGGGCTCGAGCCATCCCCGTGTATCGGCTGGAAAGTTCTCCTTCAAAACAAAAGATTTCTCAACATTGCATAATTTGGCACAACCTTCTGATCCAGAACCATCCTAGCTCCATTAATGGCACTTAAGTAAAAATTAGTTTTAGCACCTGCAACAGCATTTAAATTGAACTCTAAAAGATGTTCATGGGGGATTGGTTATTGTAAAAAGTTCATAACTTTAATCTTGAACAGATCAGACTGTTAACATAATTATTAAAGCCATTTTTATTTTGTAGAAACCTTTAAACTTATACTGAAAATGCTGGAATAAAAAGTGTTGGGATAGTACGCCTACACTAATAATACATAAACACACATTTAAATACTAGAACTATCTCTCATTTGCTACAGGTGACATCTTAAGTCTCTCCTTGTCGTCTGAGGAAGCCATTTTGGCTGGCAAAAGAATAAGTGTTTAAATCTGGTGTGTGTGTGTATTTTAGCATCACCCAGATAAGTGTGCTGGTGTTAGTCATGAATTAGCCTATTTTAAAATGCCTGGGTATTTTATAATAAGCATACGAGTAGGTTTGTGTCTCATACATGGTAGAAAGAGTGTGTTCAGATTACTTTATAAGGGTCATTATTTAGAGTGAAAGCTTGCATAGTTAAAAAGAAATTACCTAGCAGCTCCAATGACCAAGTGGAGATAATTGGTGCCCATGCTTCAGGATTGAGACTTACGAAACTACACAGCACATTGTGTATCTCGGTGATGGTAGCCTCTTCGTAGCTAACTGAACCAGGCTGAGTGCTATCAGACACCATCATCTAAAGATGAATATCAGCAATTTTGTTTGAAGAGAATAAAAACAATAATGGCCTAATATTGATAAAAAATATATATTGGAAATTTAAAAAAAAGTTGTTGTTCCAGTCCGGGCTAAAAGTTTTTGATGATTATATGATTTATCTGTCCCATTTTAGGCTATTTTTCATTGTTATGGTTCAAAATGTTGATATATGTTATTCACTTTATTACACAAGAGTAGGTACATAGAATCAAATTACACCGATATTTATAAATTTTGAAAACTTTTAATACAATAAATACCTATTACATCCAAACAAAACTCAATAACAATTTGCCCAAATCACTTTCAGAATGTAAATATTGACGCTAATGTGTAGATTTCCCGAGATTCTATGCACAATACCCTGTGATCTTGTGTGAATAATTATTTAAGAAATGGTTTTTTTTAAATTCTAGTGGTTTATTTTATCTATAATAATTAAACATTTAATTTAGTACACATGAAAGGTCAGGTTGAGCTACCGGTAGGTTGGGAAAGTAACATAATAATGAGTATATAATAATATTTAGCACTGCGTCTTACTACCCATTCGGGTTATTTCTTTTAAGTACTAATTACGCTAATGGATTAGGAATTGGGAAGGTTGAATTAGATGAAGTGAACCCGCATTTGCGTGGAGGGAGAGTGGAAAACCATTTAGGAAAAACCACCCCCAGTTCACCCGACCGAGATTCGAACCTCGATCTCCCCGTCCTCAGCAGTCGAGCTCAACACGACAAGTGCGTTAACCAACTACGCCACCGAGGCGGGTAATGAGTATATAAATTATGTCTTATTTCCATAACATCACCAATATGTATAGCCTCACTCCTATTGATTGGTTCTTTGGTTAAAATGTGATGTGATTTTGTGACAATTTTTTTTTTTTTAAAGTACACCACCTAGCAATATGTATAATTATATTACTAGGCCTAGTGCCTACGCTTTATGATAATGGGTACATACAATAAATCTCGTTTTAGCTTTCAAGGTCATGTGAACAATTTAGCCCAAAGGTCCTGAATGTGGGTGTTTTTTTTATTTAATTTTAAAGCAATGTTTTGTTTCATTCTATTTACCATGTTTTTATGTTTGCAAAAATCAATGTTATTTTATTTTTAAATAAAACCGAAAAAATGAGACGGATGTGTAGCATCCTCCTAATAGGCCTACAAAACCATAAATAATAATAAAGATTTGTTAAGTTTAAGAAAAGGCCGTAGCCTTAACTTCGCCATTATTACAAATATGCACCCAGTGCGTGTACCCGCCGATTCTGGGGGGGTCTTATATTGCCCACTAAAATAGTAATGAATAATTAACGATACCTGAACATCTGTAATGTATTTATCAACAGCAGAGTCAAATAAAGTGCAGAAATACTCCAATACGGCATCTCTCGCGGCTGGAAGGGTTTTCAATAGGGACAAAGCTGTCCGAGCAAATTCTAGAGGGTTAGTTTTCATTGAGCGTGTTGCACCAGACACAAATGTTCGTAATTCACTCAGCAAATCATGCGAAGGCATGTTCTTTATTACGCTTGTCCCTGCCATTATAAATAATACTTTGGAACCAATAATAAAAATTAGCTTGCTCTCAAACGGTTTCCTAGTTTATCCAGCATTTATTATTTACAGGTTATATCACTCATTCACTCGACATTAGTTTATATTAGTAGTCAGTAGACCACCGTCAAGTTTACAAATTCGTGGTGAACGTTCAACTTAGTAACTTTCTAGGGATCGTTGGCTTCGATGTGTTAATGATGTACATCGTCTGGAGTTGTTGAAATTTGATAAAGTTTATTATAATTTTTAATAACACAAAAAATCGGGCAATGGCTGCCAACTTTGGACCACTTAAACTTGACTATGATAAATTTAGGAAGCACGGTAGATCATGCGTCAGATGTAATTAACATTACACTTTAGATAGAGTGTTATTTGAGTTATTCAGTCAGTCTTTAAATTATTATTTTCGGACTTCAATCGCGTGACGACCTCCAACGATTCGGTTGTAGTTGTAAAAGTTCGGATTAGAGATGTTCGATCTTTTCGAAGATCGATTATTTGCCTTCAACTAATTGATTTTTTGGATCGATTCAAAGGCCTCGATCTGCTTCACGTATCGATTATTTTTCTAGCAATTTTAAAAAGATCGAAAGAAATCAAAACTTTGAATCGATTCAGGGAAATTTAATTTGGTTGACTATTATAGGAAAATTTTGAAACCAAGTCTTGCAATCTTGGGCTTCTTATTAGTTATTATTTGTCTTTAGTTAGTAAAGTGAAGAGCAGTAGTGGATTTAGGCTTAGGCCCGGGCCTAGGGCGGCAAATTTTGAGGGGCGCCAACATTTTTAAGATGACTAAAATTAAAAATCGATTGGGTTTTCTGTAAACTGTAAGTCCAAATTTTAAAGTTTATTTTATTGCGCTCTTACTATCGAAACATAGTACCATTTTGAGGGTAGAATTTCTTTGTTAAAATAATTAATCAGGCAAGTACTAAAGTTTGAAATATCTAACAAAAAGTTTTTAAAAACTTTTTTTTAATGCTAGCAAATTATTTATTTACGAATTTAGATTTTTTTCATATTTTTCATTCAAAATTT
Source organism: Timema douglasi (assembly GCA_901482245.1). Taxonomy (NCBI): domain Eukaryota; kingdom Metazoa; phylum Arthropoda; class Insecta; order Phasmatodea; family Timematidae; genus Timema; species Timema douglasi. The sequence goes on from CABEEJ010001668.1 coordinate 31,033, forward strand.
AGTTATAACATTTGTTTGCGCTTTATTATAAAACGAAACATTAATTCACCATGATAAATTATACAAGTGTCAGTTGACTCATGCAATAAATTTTTTATTTTTCAATTTTTCGTAAAAATTTTATAGTTTTACGTAATGTGAAGCTTCTAACTATAAGCATGATTAATATAAATAAATTAGCGGAGCTAACAGCAAAGACAGTCGCAAAGTATTCGGACGACTTAGAAGAAGCATTAAGTAATGAGTGCATTCATCTGCAGTGTTACTTAAAACAACTATTAGGCAAGGTTGAAGATACACGTTCTGCATCAAATATAAGTGCATTTTTACATTCACGTGACCTCTACGATATCTATCCAAATATAGATATTGCGTTGCGTATATATCTGAGTATTCCTGCAACGAATTGTTCTGGAGAAAGACCATTTTCCACTCTGAAAAGAGTGAAAAGTTATTTGCGTGCAAGTATGAAACAAGACAGACTAAATGCACTTGCATTACTAACCATTGAAGCACAATTGGTTCAAGAAATTAAGTATGAGGAGGTCATTGATATTTTCGCACGGACGAAAGCAAGAAAAAAATTTATTATATGATTAATCAGATAAAAATAATTTATATTTTAATTACAAGCAATTTATTATTAATTCTATATTTAATTGTTATGTTAAAAAAA
>CABEEJ010001668.1:32774-58779 GCA_901482245.1 Timema douglasi
CCCCCCAACCCTCTCAACGATACATCTACACCCCTCCCCACGATAAAACTATTAGTTAGATGCACCACTTTTGTTTAGTGTAGTCAGATAAAGCAAACTTTATTTACATGAATCGATAGATCGATTTTCGCAAGATCGATTCAATGCACTCGATTTTTGGAATATCGATTCAATGCACTCGATCTTTGGAAGATCGATTCAATGCATTCGATGTTTTCGCTTGAATCGATACTACGCCTCTTGGCTGAGATCGATTCAAAGTCCATGAAACGAACATCCCTAGTCCGCATCTGATAATCCAAAGTTTAAGATATAATTACAATAATATTGTTAAGTCAACTCTTGTACTTTTTACCCACAAACTATAATTAATACGTATAAGAAAAAATAAGCTTGAAAATAAACATGAAAAATAAGTAAATATACTACAGCTACTTTTATGCAATTTATTATTCGGAGTCCTAAGTGTATACCTAAATTAATACTACATTTTGATTGAATTCGTACAGCATGTAACACTTCTTATTTCCGGTAGGTCAATGAATTTAATGCGGTCATGAATATGATGTTTGACAAATGTTTGAAAGAAATCGCAATTGATGGGGCTGAAGATTAGCACATGCATGGGGATATGTAAGTACTAATTACACATAAACAAAGTATCATTTGAATGGTCAAGCATGTGGTGTTTGCGTTGCCATCATAATATCGTAGCGGGAAGAGTCCCGTTGTAGAATGTAGGCTAACTCGGGCATATCATACACCTGCCAGTAACCTGGAATGGAATCCAGGCCTCTTCAAAATGGGACGTGAGGTGTATGCGTGGATGGTGGTATTAAGGGCGATGATTTCCTTAGACCTGTTAGTGAATCTTATATAAGTTTAATTATTAAATAAATACAATGCTTTAAATTAAAAATGTTAGGTTAGATGTGTTTATAATGAGCAGTGTAAGATCTATAAAATTGCATTTCCCATTAAATGTTCATTACTGTGATATTATTGACAATTTATCATTAAACACTATATTTTACCGCTTTTGTTTTAATATAAATTTTTCTTATATTTAACTTGTGATTAGTGTTTATTTAGTTACAAAATGTTGATTGTCACCTGCTAGGCTGCGGGCAAGGTGAGGCTGCTGAGCATGGCTGAGCCAGACAGAAGCTCGACTGATGGAACACCAGAAAACGAAGCGGATTCGGGAACTCAAAATGATGGCGGCAACAGTAACGATGAGGGTGGTGATCAAGATAATGAAGCAGACCAATCAGGCGAACAAGACAGCCCTATAGTCTCTGGTGTACCTGATGGGGGTTTAAATACCAACTATGACTCGAGTGATGGTGCAATCCCTGTGCATCGCTGTGACAGATGTGACAACTATGAGGCTCTGACACGCACAGCACTTCTAGCTCATCTTTCCAGATGTACGGGTGGTGACGGAGACAGTTTGTCAAACAGTGAAGCTCACAGAAGTCATGATAGGAAAATATTTGAGTGTGACGTTTGCAACATGAAATTCTCTAATGGGGCGAATATGCGGCGTCATAAAATGCGTCACACTGGAGTCAAACCTTACGAGTGCCGAGTATGCCAGAAACGTTTCTTCCGAAAAGATCATTTGGCTGAACATTTCACTACACACACCAAAACGCTGCCTTTCCACTGCCCAATATGCAATCGAGGCTTCCAGAGACAGATTGCTATGAGGGCGCACTTCCAGAACGAGCATGTTGGACAGCATGACATGATAAAATCTTGCCCACTGTGTAGCTACAGAGCTGGGTCTATGAAAAGTCTCCGAGTACATTTCTACAATAGGTAAGATATATGCTTCACAGTTTCAAATTATTCTGGAACCCTTCCTTATCACGGAATGGTCCAAAAAGGGGCTGATTACAGACCTATAGGATCTTGATTCAATCCCAGCCTGTGATTAAATTAATAGGATTTTCTAGGTCTAGCTAGGACTGCTAGGTCTACCTTTCAGAATAAACAAAGGTGTAGGGCCAACATTTTAATTTTCTTTTAAATTCTGCTCTCAATTTTATTAATTAAGCTTACATTAGGTCTGGTAGTTTGCTAAACTTAAAAATTTAGATTCTTTGATACAGAATCTATTTTTATTTTGTATCGTTATTTATGTTTGTATCAAGCCTTAGGTACATACCTACTTTGTAAGCACTAGCACTTTATATTAATAATCCTAAAGTCTCTCATTTTTAATTTTGTGCGCACACTCGTGTCATTAATCATGTGATGTAGGCCTACTTTGACAAATATCAAGATCTCCATGAACTTGGATCATGCTGTAAGGAAATGAAATATTGTTTCACTCAATCAAATCAAATTTGTCGAAATAAGAAACAATTTCATTGAATTCTGTAAATATAATTGTTTTCATAATTTTATGTAAAATTATATAGGCTGTGGTTTACTATGTTTTTAGTTAAAATAATAACAACTGTAATAGATTAAAGTGTTCTGTGAATTATTATTAAACGTGGAAAAATGATTATACAGAACACTTAAAAAGATTTATGTTTTCATTTATTGTCATTGGTGCATTCATTTCGATTCACATACTTATGTTCAGTGATTGGTTCTCCATGGAGCAATAGACAAGCTTAAGGTGGGTATGTGCAGAAGGTGATTTAGAGGCAGAGTTTTTGCATCTTTTATATTCAAACATTTTTTTTTTGTTCAAATAAATTAAATAATTTTCCAGTAGAAAAAAAGTTTGATTTTTCTTCACATGGTGAGACCGACATTTCTTGAATAGGTCTAAATTTCAAGGGTGTCAGGTGTAATTTAATGACAACTTTTTCTTTTCATTTAAAAAGTTTTTTTAATCTAATGTCATGCTCTTGACTGGTATGTTGATATCACCACGTGAAAAAAATTAAGCTCAGATATGTATGTTTCTATTGGAAAAATATTTGATTAATTTTGGTAGGAAAAAAAATTTTGCTATAAGAACTGTAAAAACACTGGCCTGTGCTTGCGTTTGACCTACATACCTATCATAAGGCTGTCCTGCCCAATCACAACTTAAGCTTGGTCTGGTGAAAGTGATAACAAACATTGAACGAATGCTTACATGGAATATTTCTGTACTCAGGCACGGCATAGACTTGGACAACCCCGGACCGAGTGGCCCGAGCGTTTCCTCAATGATGCCCGGGGGAAACTGTTCTCCTCTAGATGTGAGCTGTAACTTGAGCATCGCGGCCACATATAGCGACAGTGGGGATTCGATGGGGGCCAGGTCTGCGGATAATGCCACACCCCCCATGCATTTCCTCACTCCACATGTTGAGATTTCGATGGCTGATGCACCTGCATCGTTTTCTCCAGCAAGAGTGAGTTGGCTTTACAGTGATAATTTGTCCCTCTTGTGGTGTGGGTACCCTACTTACTTACTCTATGGCACCAGGAACTGCGCCAGGAACTTGTTTTTTCCAGTCCACCTCATTACACCCTGTCCCTATCTTGAGATAGTTCTATCCAGTCCACCTCATCACACCCATTCCTAATATTACTTATATACATCAAACATCCCCGAACAGGTAGCAAGACGCGGTGCTAATAATAATACATCAAACGTCAAGTCTTGATCCGCAGCTGTAACTTTTTATAAATATTATTGGTACTGATATATTCCTTAAAGTAACACTAATAAAATAGTAAAATGTCAATGGTGCAAGCAAAAACCGTCTGTATTTTCTAAAAGGAACTTCCTTTGAATTTTTTTTTTTAGTACTGCGTCTTACTACCTATTCAAATTATATACATATATATACCAATTATGCTTATGAGTTTGTGATAGGGAAGGTTGAATGTAGATGAAGTTTATTCACATTTGCATGGAGGCAGAGTGGAAAACTATTTAGGGGAAACCACCCTTAGTACACCCAATCGAAATTTGAACCCCAATATCTCTGTTATCGGCAGTCTAGTCTATTGCGAGAGCGACACTTTAAAACATGCTGTCGCCAAAGCAGGTTTTAAAATTGTTCTATAGATCATTTCCTAAAAGACTCTTCCTTTTGATAATTGTTCTATAGATGATTTCTTAAAATACTCTTTATTTGGAAATAGTTCTTTAGATGCATCAACTAATTTTGGTATCTTCTTGTATTAAAAAAATCTTGACGTTGAACTTCCAGGTTGAACAAGCTGTCCCGGTAGCTTCTCAATCGAGCTCTGGTGAACCCTCCTCTCAGCAGACTCTGAACGGGGAATGCCCTGGTTCTCCCAACTCTGCCGACTCAAATTCCAACACTCCGTCCAGCAGTCACACCAACAACAGTGTACCGATGTCAAGTCTAATGGTGGAACCTGAAGTTAGCACTATCACTCCATCTATATCGCTCATACCCATAAAACAGGAGCCCGGGGGAGACGACGGACCAAGGAGTAACGGCCCCGTAAACCTGTCTACCGGTCGGGGCTCTGCGGAATTGAGCGCAGCTGCATCATCCAACCATGTACAGTTTCAGTCTGCGACTTCCAGCAGTCTTACCAGCCTCATCAAGGTGAGCATGCTTGCTTTGTTTCAGTGTTAGTTTCCTCTATGATATTCACTCTCATGCACAATTGTAATTGTACCAATGGTAACATAAAGCCACGATCTAGTCGGTAGGTTACTGGGGTATTGCGGACAGCTCATAGTTAGAGAAGACCTGATTTGAGGGAGTCAGAGCAAAAACATGATAACCCTCATCTGGTAAAAATGTAATAGCAGTGATTTATGGTAGCTTAGCTTGAATTAAAAGTAGTTTTTATATAGTCATTAAAGACCTTTAACATGAGTAATATTGGTGAATATTTTATCTATTTTTATAACTAGAATTCAGGATTTTATAGACATTTAAATAGGGAATACACCCACTTTGGTGGTTAGATGGTTTAAGGCATTACTCTCGCAATAAACTAGACCACTAAAGACAGGAGGTCGTGGTTCGATCCTTGTCGAATTTACTTATTTTATTTTTCTAAATGGTTTTTCACTCTAACTTTTTATACAAATGTATGTGTAGTTCTTCTAAATTCAACCTTACTAACCCCTAACACACTAGTGTAGTATATAGGCATGTCACCCGAACGGATAGTAAGAAGCGGCATTAAACCCTTACTTCACCTTTGAAAAGACGTGTATTAATCACAACTTGTGAATTTGGGGAATGCCAGGCCTTCACCGTGGTTTGGATCCCATGTTAAACTGTAGGTCCTCCATTTCATATCACAATCATCCTACCATTTCACATTAGCGTAAGTGCGTACAACCCGAACGGGTAGTAAGACGCGGTGCGAATAATTTCCTTTTAATTTCAATTTCCTTTATTATAGTGCTGGCCAACAGTTGTAGGACCTATAACAGGCCAGGACTGAAAGTACACAAGTACCATACAAATACATATATTCACACGAGAAAATAAGATAAATAAAAATGGCTAAATAATGTTATATAATGATTAATAGTTACAAAAAAAATATGATAATAAAAAATAGCAATAATAACAAAAAACTAAAGCATGGTTAAAAGCAGTAATAATATGCAATAAATAAATCAGAATATTGTAAAATTTAGATATTATTGGCAGAACCTCTTAGTGATAAATTATTGATAAGGGATTTCTTTAAATAACTCTTTTGAGTTTAGCTTTTCTTTTATGATAAAAGTCGAATTCGACAAATCTAGAATTGACGCTATGGATACAATGACCTATAGGGCTTACCTTATAAGAGCTATTGAGAAAAAATAATTTTGGATTACGAAAAGCCCAAGAAGGGACATGATCAAGGGAAAATTTGCAATAAATTCTGCTATTGAATATATTAAAAAAGTTAATAATAATAATCGGTGCTAAAAAGATATCCCATCTAAATCTTTGAAATTTATAAAGTTTTTGCACCAAACCTCTCATTTGTGATGAATAGAATGATTGGATCTCACTTAATTAGATCCATTAGACCCTATTGTTTCCAGCATGTGGCCTGAGTAAGTTTTTTCGGATCTCCCTAAATAAAAAGTTTTATTTCAATATGAAAAGTTGGTAAATAAAATGTCTATTTCAGCAAAAAATGTAGTCAAAAAATCAATTCAAATTTGTCATATAATGCTTTCGGTAGTCTAATTACAGCTAAATTTCCCATTACTAAATCTATAATATTTTCCTTTAGTAACAATATGACTATCATAATAGCCAGATCAAAAACATTATTTTACTTCAACACTGGTCTGTGGATGAGGGAAATAAATTTTCTAGAATGATAACTATGATTTGTTACAGGGATATTAAGGATAGAAATGGTAACACTGGAGATCAAACTATTTGTTCTGGTAATTTCATACAAAAAAAGGAGCAAAGGAAGATGACATCTGCTGCTTAATAATAGTTTCTATAACGTTTATAACCTTAATACTTAATTCTCATCAAAGTTGATCTAATTTACCATTATTCGCTTCACATAAAAAAAGGCAAAGGAGTTATATTTTTAAATTTAATGTGCACTTTCTGAACAACTGATTATATCAGTAGATGACTATCTAAAATCTAGAACAGACGCAACATCCAGCCACTGGTAGCAAACAGACAAGTTACTGGCTTAGATAAAGTGTCGGACTGGTAAATTATTCAATTTCGATTAACTTTGTGGGTGCAAAATACATTTAAAAAGGCTACAATTGGCTTTAAAAATATTTTGAGGTTCATTTTAATGCACTAGTAAAATTATGTTTAAAAGGATAAAATGGCTTACCTCACTGGCGACAGACTTTTATGACGAGGGTCTACAAAGACTTATCTTACAGTATGTCAAATGTTTAAATAACAGAAACTATGTTGAAAAGTAGCTGGAAGTATGTAGAATTGGATTTTAAAAAATTACCCAAAGATATTTTGTATATGCTATTCTATTGCAAAATGGCGCTCCCTTTAAAACACCCCTTATAGATTGTTTCACTAAAACAATTATTTGCTATTAAAAGCTTAAACTTGCAAATTGCATACAGTACATACTCACTAAAAGAATGTGTAAATATTAGTTGATTATATACATAAATACCTAATCACACTGTTCCCTTACTGGTTAGTCAAGAAACTGTACATATAGCTCAAAAACCACCTGATCCATTCTTGCTAACTGTCTCCAACCTTCCCTATCCTCGCATACTCCCGTCACTTCAACAACATCCATACACCAAGTCATACATGCTCTTTTATTCTTAAAACTCTTAATGTTTCTCTGGATCACATATTTGTTTATCACATTTAACCACTTCTTATGGCCTACCCCTACTATTTGATTCACACACTCTACCTTCATATATTTGCTTAACGACCTATTGGATCCCCTTTCAAACTACGCTCCTTCAGCACATATTCATCACTGACTCTGTGACTATACCATTAACATATATTTTTAAAATAATTTTATCATCAAAATATGTTAATGGTTACTCTAGATTCAGCTTATAATATTTTTTTTATCCTTAATATTTTTTTTTTGTATAAACAAAAATTAAACAAAAATTGCTGGTATTAATGGTTTCATTCATCACTACATAATTATCTATTCAAGGTCTCACCTCTTAAATCTTTACTACGAGACGACTTAAAACGAAAGATTGGCAGCCGAAGTAGTAACATTCCTGCTCGTGGTCGCCCGACCTCGGACTCCTCCCCTCGGCCGGAGAGCTCGTTCAGCATCCAGCCCATCGCTGCCGCCACCACCACCACCAATGGCACCATCACGTCTACTAAGCCCGAACAACCTTCCGACTCGACTGCCTGGCAATCCCCTAAAAGAGCAGCCCCTACGCTACAGTGTGTCTTCTGTGGCATTGCGTTTCCCGACCAGACGCTCTACTTCCTTCACAAAGGATGTCACTCGGACAGCAACCCATGGAAGTGTAATATCTGTGGGGAGCAATGTTCAAACGTTTATGAGTTCAACTCTCATCTCCTCAGCAAAACCCACCAGTAGCTGTGTCGTAAGATGCTCTCCGCACAACTTACAAACAAAATAACATTCAGCCGCATATGTTGAGATCCAAGACTGTTCTTAGATAGAATTTTAATACCTAAAACTTTCATATTTTAAAATTAAAAAGAATAAAAACTTGATATTATTTAATATAATAAATCTCGCGTGGAATAGTCTCTATTACATAATTGTTTTGTTACTCATGCTTAAAAGAGGTAACTCAAGTGTCGTGCTTTGACTTGGAAAGGTAATTTATTTGTTATTTATTTAGTTAAGGGATTGGTTGGTGAAGGAGGATTTTAAAAAGAGGTTTTTTTTTTGGCGTCGTGTCTTACATGTTCGGGCTATGCGCTTTAATTTGTTTTTTGAGTTGTTCTCATTGCCTAAGAAATGTAATCTAATCAGTGATAATTTCCTTTTTCATTAATACATAAACAAATGACACCTTTCAATGGGCACTTTGGTATTCATAGCCAACAACATGATGTTCACATGTTAAAAGTAACTTGTACTTGAAGATAAGGTACATTTTATTTTCGTCATTCCTTTCATACTACATATTTATTTTAAACCTTGTTTTCTTCAGATTTTTTATTTATAGGATTTCATTATGGTTATCAAAATAATTGTTTTACAGGAATATTTTTATGGTCTATTATTCAACCATATTACATTTTTTCCCTGATATTGAAAATTAAATGTTTATTTTGTATTCATTTTCACAACCATATATCTGCTAGTCAATATTGTGAGTAGGTGAGAAGTGAAGTTGATATTTGAGGGGAGGGGGATAGCATAAAATAAATGACTACACATAGGCCTAAAATATCGTAATACAGGTCTGCTACCATGACTTGAAATGTTTTAGTTTAGATTCATAACGAGGCATCACAATAGTTAAGGGATCACACATTAATAATGAATAAACAAGTTACATATGGACAGAATATTGTGTAGCCAAACTTTCCTTGCTAAGAATTTACATAGATATGTATTGAACAATACTGAAACTTTTTTAATATATTATATTTGTTTAACAAACTTGACCTACTTACACCCACAAGAAGTTTTTATTTTATTTTTTTCCTGCTTTTGAAATATTTCTGAGATAGGATACAGATGTAAAATCTATTCTTTCATTTTTGACACAATTTATTATCAAGGAGTCTTGAACAAGCATATATTTATTATGTGCATATGTGTTTGAAATTAATATGCAAGGTTGACCTTTTAAAAATTCGTTGAAGATTAAGTTTGGGTCATTAATTAATGGGGAGAGATTATAATAATTAATAAGCATTTACGACGACGCTATAGATTATTATTAATGTGTATTAGAGGGTAGTTGTGAGATGAAATGGAGGACATAAAGTTTAATGTGGGATATGAACGACAGTGGAAGCCTGGTATCCCACACAGTCACAAGTTGTGATTAATACACGTCTTGTCAGAGGTGAAGGAAGGGTTTTTCAATTAGATAAATCTGTGCCGGGATCGAGGATTGAACCCCGAGCCCCCAGAACAGAGGTCTGACACCTTAACCTTATACTGCCAGGTCACCGACGCTATAGATACACAACTACTAATTATTCCACTCTACGGCTTATCCTTGCGCTCCTTCAGATTTTTTATTTTTTCAACAACGTGTGAACTAGGCTTTCGATATTGTCACTTAATTTCAATGGATATCTATCTACTGGCCTTGTAGCTTGACAAACATTACACACTTTTCTAAATATTTTTTTCTTTTAAGGAAGTGTTAATTTATTGTGTGATTGGAGATAAAATTTTCTAATAAATTAGATTAGTCATGTTTTTTTCCCCCAATATCTGTGCAACTTCTCCCTTTAATTAAACTGGAGGATCTGAGGTATACTGTATCTTGGATTTGTTTATTTGCATTATAAAAAAGTGAAACTCAACTTTCCCAGTGAAAGGTAGTCATGATACTTGTGTCTTAAAGAGTTATACTTAACCTTCATTAACTTTTGGCAGAATGATACCTTTTTGTATTTACTAGCCAAAAACTAGTTTATTGAAAGTGCCTCATTTATTTTACAAATTTCACTTTATAAATTGTCGATAGTTGTATTTTGCCAAGCATTATAAACTACTACTCACAACTCGATTATAGTGCACTTAACTTTTGTATAAATAACTCAAGTTTTTGGCTAAAGGTTTGCATGTTTCTTTTTTAGTATTCTGACGAAGAAAGATGTACTTTTAATTGAAAATGGTATTGATCGTATCTATGTTATATATATTATATTTATGTACAGTGTTAACTTAGTAGTTAATTTTTGAGAGCAAAGAAAACTTAACTTTTTATCCAAAAATATGTTACATTCCATTAGTTATTATATTTTACAACACCTATTTTTGATGAATATTTTTATATTTAAACTTGTTCGAATTCTATAATTTTTACTGAATCGTTTGCAAATGTGTGAACACAATTATATAATGTGATGAGACCTGTGGAAGTACATGTTGATTACAACTGAACAAGTCTGATTGTGGCAACACACTCAAAGTTTTTGTGAAAGATTCACTTTGCTTCGGGTTGATACAGAGTTATATTTAAATATTTACACATGTTATTGTTGTTTTTCAAAACAAACAAATTAAATTCTCTGAAATTACATGTTTTAGGTGAGTATTTAAAGTAAATGATGTGTGGCTGGAAATCAATCGTTTCATAAAATTAAACATAACTTTTTAGACGACCATGAGCTAAGTTACATTTTATTTGAGGATCCCCACTAGACTTTGATTACAAACCTTTTTACAATTGAATTGAATTAAAGATAAATGTAAATTGACATTTTGACACAGTTACTAGTTTCATTTCCTGTGTTTAGGAAAATGTTTAAACTATATTTTATTTGATAATAATATTTGCCCGGATATTGTTGGATCAATACCAACCAAAGCTAATTTCTACCCTAGTTGTTTCATAAACTCTGAATGCATGTTTGATCAGTTCCCTCTGATTGTGCTGTGGTTATACTCTAGGGTCATGCTCACACTGTTGTGTAAAAATATGAACTTTTTACTAAATATTTTAATTTGATCTAAGTAATGAGCAACACCTCTTTCTAAACTCTATGGTAAGACCTATGTCTAATAACATAGAAGGAGGCGTAGGAAAGATTTCATTAAAGTATGTGTTTAAGAGAGTGCTTTATTAGCAGATGAGCTTCATTTTCATGTTGAATTTAGTAACAAATAATTTGGAATTAATTTTAAAAACTGTTAGTACAGATAAGTATAAAATAATAGAGTTTATAAATTTTTCTTAGAAATCTCTATTCACTATACTTTAACTGACTTAAAACATTTTAGTTTTACAAGTAGGTAACTTTAGTACAAACATTTGTAGCACTTTGTTAAGTTTATTTCAAATATTAAATTACGAAGAAATATTGAAAATGACATGCTTGTTCTGAAATGACCTCTTAACATATACCTTTTTCCATGTATAAAATTAAGTTATGATTTGTTAAAAAGACATACCAGGTGTAATAGTAGAACACAAGCTTTAAGAAAAGAATTAAAATTAGAGTGGTATGCCAATTCTATTTTTAACTAATACATTTAAATACCGTACTCATATGTGGACTCTTAATGACTAACTAAGCTAATGGAGCAGGAAGGAAATGTACTAATACTCAACTCAAACGAGAATGTCAAATTATCCTAATGAAAGTTTAACTTATTTCATATTTACTATAAAGAAAATCTGGCCTTAATCAAAATTCATAGTTAATGCTAATAGTGTAAATGACAGAGAGAAGTGGTTTCTAAAATGGTGGTCTGCAGACTGGCAGCTGTCAAGCTGGAACAAGCTGCCAACAAATAAAGAAATATGTTTTCTGAATTACAATATTATATTGAATACGTATTAGTAACATCAACCCTGAATTTGTGAACCTACATTATTCCCTGGTACAAAATGGTCGGTCTGCCATATCTGACAGTTTGAGAATCACTGGTATAGAGTATGATATTAAATCAAAAATTCTCTTAAATATATTGGTTTTTTTTTAAATCTTAAAACTATAGTAAAGTAAATCATTCCACTCAACTAATGATAGCTAAACTGTGAATATTATTTTGACTGGTCATTTTGATTAAGCTATTTATATCACTTATATTTTATTTGATGTTTTCTTGAATATTGTGAACGAGGAATGGACATTAATTTGTCTTTTTTCACGCATGTATGTGTATTGATCACATTTTCCCACAGATAATTAAATATATTTTCTTTTAACATTTAAGGTGTAGATCAATTTAAAAACAATGTGTGGTCTTGGAGCTTACTAGCAACTCTAAAATATTGAAATCTCACAATTTAATTAAAGACACTCAATTCTGAAATCAATTTGATTTTCTTTTGCTACCAAAGTACTAAGAAATACACTGATTTTGATTCTTTGAGAACCATAAGATTGTGCTTTGTTTATTTTGGTATAATTTACTGATATGTTAAAACTTAAAAACAAACTATATTAATTCATTGTGCAAAATAAAATTTGTATTTGCATATGGGTGATGAAAAACTGATGTAGATTGTTGGATATAAAAAAAACTTTTTTAAAGGAATGCGATACTAAAATATACTCTTTATAATTATACTTATTTTGATGTTTTTAAAATACTCAAAGTTATAGCTCAAACTTGTTAATAAACTATACCAAATACCCTCATCGATCCTAATGTGAGATTAAGAAAAAGAAAAGAAAATTTACGCAACCTTAATTAGTTTTCAAAACTTGTTTAATAACCAAGAGGTTTTTGAGTTTTATTGATTATGTCACAAATTAACTAATACGTGCTTTAAGATTGTTGAACTTGGTTTTGATTTTATAGTATCAAATTTATTTAGACATGCAAATGAATTATTTGGATCAAAACTACTTTCTGAAAGGATAATTAAAAACTTTATTTTATAAACTTAGTAGAAAAGGATATTCAAGAGAAAGGATGGAGATTAACATTGTACGCTGCTAGTGTTTAAACCATAAATAACATCTCTTAAATTATGTGCATACCACTTTTAATTCAGACAGAACTTCATATTACTTGCACTTGAATAAGACCAAACCATTCAAACTGGCCTCAACTCTTTTATCATTTACATTGAACTTTACTCAAAATTAAATAAACACTTCTATAATTTATCACTTATCCTTTTGGCTGGGCTCATTAAACACTGCAATTTAAAAAACCAAGCATGTTACAAGTTGCATAATTTTCTTTCCAGTTTTTATACTGAACGGTTTACTCATCTATAGATATACCCTGATTTTGGTTGGAAGAACAATAGAGAAAATTCTAACATGTTTATTTACGGCCAACATTGATAACATCTTACTGAATTATTTGTATTAGCTTATAGGTATTGATAATATTTATCAAAAGTTACAGCCGAATATAACATGACTTGATGTATGAATTTATTAAAATTGTTTTAGTAACTAACTTTTACTGTTTTTCCTACCAAAATTATACTTTATATAGAAATTCTTTTAACAAATTTTGTGTATTTTATTTTTTCCATATGATTGTTATTCATGTATTTATTTCTCAAACTACTTTTTTACAAAACTCCTCCTCATGAATCTTAAACGTTTAGTAAACCACCAATTATCTGAACGCTGCTCAACATCATTAAATTTATGACTATAGATAACTATTTATGTGATTTAATGATGGAAACAAAATTTTAATTTAGTAACGTGATCATAAAGTAAGCATCTGTTATAATTAATAACTAGTAATGACCAACAATTACACCTCATTTTTTCTTTTCCTGGCAAACAAAATTGTATCATTCTTTGTACTTAGTTAATTACATTTATTTACTTTGTATTGCTATTTCATTTAAGTCTGTAACTTTTTAATTGTGCTCCTTAGTATTTAATGTGTTTCATATATTGTAATTTTTTAGGAGTGTGAGATTAGGCATTTTTCATTTCAAGTTGAGTTCAAATTGAGTATGAATAAAAACATAAAGAGTTTTATTTGAGTTACTATGGATCAATATTTAAGGTTTAGTTTTTGTAATAATCCCTTGCATGAACTATAAGACCAATACACATTTTGAAGAATGATTTCTTTTTGTGAAAAAAATTGTGATTTTAAAATAAATTTAATATATTTGTACAAACTATATATATTTTAAATCAGATATATTTAAATACTGAGGGACTTTATTTTCTATGAAATTATATCTTAAAATTGAATAAATTTAATTAAACATGCGATTTTTGAGATTGTCGAATTTGTAATAAATCTGTCATGTTCGAACAATTACTGAAACTCAACTTGAATTTTTGGTTACTCACTCACACCTATTAATTTTTTGTATTTATGAAGCATGTATTCCATTTCTCATTTGTTCCATGTTTTTTATAGATTCATAAATTTACTGACAAATCATCGAGATTTATTTGAAGTGGCTCACTAGCAATTAGTTCAAACATTGATAGTCTATAAGCAACTTAAGCCATTCCCTGATGTGTTAACTAAGAACTTGAACCAAATTGATTTTTGGGGTCTTGGTTTGGTTTACTCCTCGGAGAAAAACTGATAGCATTAGTCCAAGTTCAAGGGAGAAAATGATCAAGATAACCAGATGTTCTATTTCATAGTATGTCATATTAGGTAAAAACTTGTAAAGTAAGTTATGTCGATGTTTTTTGGTCAATATACAAAGTGTGCATGTGCCATCCTTTGATATATAAAAATAACAAACAACCCTGAAATGTGGGCCAAATCTTTGTCGAACGGGTAGCTATAGCACATGCAAATTCCCGCCTAGTGTGAGACCTAAGATAACCTATTTTATCACTATCTTCCAGAAAAAAATTCCGTCCCATTTCCAAACCCTGCCACTTGAGGCAACTAACTATAATACTGTGAAATGTCTACTTATTCTTTAAAGAGTAGTTGTGTTAAGTCCACCTAATGGTTTTGGTACAAATAAATGTATGGATCTTAATTTATTTGCACAAACATTTTGAAAGCTTACATAAAGTAATCAGTATATTATGTTTGTAAAAAGGGATCAAAGAATAGGAAAAGTGAAAAGAGGTTTTCCTTGAAACGCTATATTCTAATTAATTACGAATGCCTGTTAAAGGTACAGCTTTCAAATATAATACACAAACTTGTGAATTCAAGGTTTAGATTCACAAATTACAAAGTTTTTACCTACAATAAAGTTTGTTCTTAAATGTGTAAAATTGTGATTTTATAATATGGCTTCATCTAGGAGCTTCTTTTGTTTTAGAAGCGGGGAAGATTTTTATTAATATTTGGTCAAGGTGTTAACTAGTTCAAACTAAAGCATTTCTTTAATTTTAGGTTTTGTATCGTAATGTCGAATGTTTGAAATCATATTTCATAGACTTTCGTTACAGGTTTGTATGTTCTGTAAATATACTTTAAAGTTGTGAACTGTAAGTATAAATCCATCAAATTGTTGTATTAATTATATTTCTCTTACATTCCAATGTTAACAACATAAAGTGATATTTATTACATTCCACTTTTTACACCAATTAGATTGAATGAAAGTTGTTATACTTGCATTTTTTTTTTAACAATTTCCTTTGGCAGCAAGTTTATTTCAAGGACATTTTGTGATAGAGAAAAGAATTGAAGGTTGTGAACGTTTGAATTTTTTTGAATGGACTGCCTTAACTTGAATCATATTAAATTAAAAATGTGTTATTTATTCTTCATATAATATATCAGGTACACATCAAAGATGAACTAAATAGTGTTGCAGTCTAATGGTGGCTTTATACCACATTTTAATGTTCCCAAATTTGTGAATACTATATCCATTCCTGTACAGTATTTATTGTTGTTAATATATTTATACAGTATGCATAAGTGCTTAGACTTTAGAAAATAAGTTTAGTAACTAAACACACTTTTTTTTTAAATTGTTTCAAGATGTATAAACTTTGTGGATAGTTGAACCAGATATATTCATCATTTATATTTTTGATTAAGTTTCCTTTTGAAGATTTCACCATTATAAAACTTATAATTCCAATTCTAACTCTGTATTTATTAGGTTTAAAGAAAACTTAAAATACAAATACATTATTTGTTTGGTCATAATGAATGTACAAATTTAAACCAACCTTTATCCACAATTATTTAAATTTTATTTAATTAAGCTGAAATTCCAATTATCAAATTCAGGTTTTCATATATACGATATATATTTAAATGTAAGCAGAAAATTACATATATTTTTGGTGAATGGTTTTAATCCACTTATGGTTCAACTTATTGCTTAAATGCTCTTTACATTAATGGATTTCTGATATTTTAATTGTGAAAACGTTTATTATTTCATTAATATAACTGTGCCTTTTATTACTTTGTAAAGTGAAATTACCCCAAAAGGGCTCTAAATATTGTAAATCTGTCCGTCCAGGCCATGACATATTAAATCATATTTTTTATGTAATATTTTTACAAAATGATAACATTTTAATACACATTAAATTAAGGTCATTTTTGTTGAATAATTGCTATAACATTTGGGTTAGTTACAATGTAGTCTCATTTGTTATGACTTTTTTTAATTACTAAAAACCACATTAAAATTTGATGTAAGATTAGCAACAGTGCGTTGCTAAGTATTGTACAGTTGGCTATTTATTATAATTATTGTCTTTGTTGATTGTAACTTAATGTTATTCCTTTATGATGATGGCATATACTCTGTAAGTTAAGCATTTAATTTTTACAATTATATTTAAAACTCCAAATACAAATTTGTTTCAATGAATGAAAGTAAAATTAGTATTATATAAGAATAGCTAAATGCACAATTATTTATAATTTACTGCTGTGGTATTAGCAAGTGTAATTTGTTTCAAGAAGACGAAATATTGATCTTCCTCATGTCTTGTCACTGGTAGTTTATTTCTCACTAATAAGTATTTCAATTCGTGTTGAAAATTGAGTGTCTTATTTCTCCACCTAATAATCCCTACACATTTTAAATAATATGTTGAAAGCTGTAACAATAAAACCATTAATTTACGGAGTCTATGGCAGCCTCATAAATTACAAATTTGGGCTATCAGGACTCAAACCTTGTAAGAGAAGTGCCTCATTAGCTATCATGGTTAATAAAACATCACTGTTGTAAAAAAATACTCATAGTTTAATTGTTTGAAGGGTTTTTTATATGAATAAATATATCACAAAATGCTCTTTTAAATACAAATTATAATATAAAAAACAAATATTGTGTTTCCACTTTGGATTAAAATTAAATTTTAAATCTGTGTTGTCTAGACTGTGGTTTGCTACCTGTTTACTTCTGGCCTGCCAATTTAGAGTTTTTTAAAATACAAATAAAATTATAACCCTGATCTGCATTATCAAAAAATTTGTGACACAAAAATTGTCTTGGATACTTTTTTTTATTATGAACAGCGTTTTCACATACCAGGAAAGTACAGGGTATTATTTGTGTCTGTAAAATATTAGGGAAAATGTACACTCTATACTTCATTCACGGGAGGAGTTTACCTCTGAAAGGTCTTTTTTCTTACCAATATCCTACTATATAATAGATTTCTGGTAGGGAAAAAAAGTCCTTTCCCAGGTAAACTCCTACCGTGAACGAACTTTATGTTAGACAATTTTATATGGTGAAAAAAAAATCATTTTTCTATACTACCCTCCACATTTTTCCAGGAATGAGTATTCTTGCTGGGAAACCTGGAAAATACAGTGATTGTGTATAGTAAAAATAGTGTTACCCTGATCTAAGTAGAAGAAAGCATCCCTGGTAAATTATCATCATCATCAACATGTTTTATTTCGCTTGCAGCCCGGTACGTTTGCTGCATTATGCAGAATTGGGAAAGTTTGCACCACACTGTTTTAAGTCATTTAATCAATCTAAACCTTAACTTGGTAACAAGATTTTTGTATTGGTAGGTAGGATTATATTAACTCGAGTGCTTACTTATTTGTAAAGGATGCGTGAGACTATATTAGATCTCTAATGTTTAAAGTTAATTTGCTAAAAGTTTGTGTGTTAGTATACACTGAAGGTTTGTTAAAAACTAGACAAGATGAGACTGGCACCTTAACTCTTTCACCCTTCGGTGCATGTTACAAAGTGTATTATTGTGAGAATTAAACTGTGCATGTTATAAATTAATCATGGGTCAAATTGGTTTTTAAATGAGTAAATGATAAATGACTCTCCCCTAAAACACTGAAATACATCTGCAGTGGCTGATAATCTATCACTTATGAGTCACTCTTTCCAGAGGAAACATACTGCTTGTTAGTCCAAATAATGCTGCATGATCAGAAATATGTGCTTGAGATACTTTGATATATTTCACTCTTGAAAATCTTTCTTCTCTCTCATGATCTGGGGCAGTACATGATTCAGGTTCGGGCAAGCCACAATTTCACAAGCGCAGAGGCCATTTATTAAACCAGTCAGATTATATGTTGACAGCTTGGAACGTTAAACAAAAACAGATTGGGAGGAGCGGACTTATACCATCTGGGCACACGATGTGTTTTTTCACCAATTAATTTGAAAGCCATTAACATAAGAGATTCTTTACACTTTTGACCCAATGGATTCATGAATTAAAATATACTTTATTTGTAAGGGTAATTTATTACAAGTTTTTCTATAGCATATAAATAGACAGTAGTGACAACTGAATATGAAAATAATCTTTAGTTTAACATAATTTTCACTTGCATTGGTGATCACTTAAAGTGAGCTTGACGTTTAATCTAAGTCTTGCAGCCCTCTCGATGGGCTCTAATACTCTTAAGTTATTGCGTTCACCATTTGGCGCTTTTGGCTTGGCATGTCCACGCTTAGGCTCTATACTCAATTTATTTATTTTATTTTATACTCTTTAGATGGGTACCTTAAGCTCTGTGCTCGGTGTGGCTAGGCATCCTCATGTACACATTTATTATATCATTTGATCGTGAGCGCTGTCAAGACAAACCATGATTGTGAAAGCTATGTCCTAATTGGGACTTATTAATCCCTAAATTATGGGAGTGTGCATGCACCCCTTTGGTGGACTTGACGTTCACGCAGTGAGACAACCAAACTAAAATCATCTGGGATATAGTTCTCCAGTCCCTGAGTTGTTTTTTTATATATATCTAAGAAACCTGGAGTTGTATAAGTTAACGACCGCACCTATGAGCACAATCTTAATACATCCCAGAGTCCATAGTTTCAATCTTTTCATATGTATGCTTTGCGCTAAATTGGTAGCGGCCTTATTAATCAGACACTACCAATGTTGTCAGCGAGTTGCCTTGACTTAGTTGTTACATGCTTGAATTACCTGACGCTGATAACTAAGTACAGTTAGGAGCAGGAAGCGATCATTATCTCATAAAGCTCTATTAAAAAGGTGACATTTCAACAGGCCATCTTGCAACTAGCCTGTTGTATAAAACTATACAACGCATCAACCGGATTTCATTCATTCCCTGAAATGTTTAGTTGCTAAGACTGACTAAACCTAATGTACTTTCTTATGTGAACTTTATTTTCGCTGTTTTTGTTAATTTAATAAACTATTGTAAACCTTGTGTTTTATTCTTTGTATTTATGCAACCTGCCTTAATTATTAAGTCAGGCTCACAGTTTTTCTTAACTTACGAACTGATGCGGAGAGCCAGAGGTAGTGCTGTTACAAACTGAGATTTTCTCTCTCTGGATTACTATATTCTGTGGGAAGTTACCAGGGTTATGTTGGGATTGAGATTTTTCTGTGTTAATTTGTACGCACAAGCTGTTTATATATGACCTACCCCTTGCTTCTTGGACCCCTTGTCAACTGTGTTAGAACTAACTAATAGGAGAGCTCCTGGCAACCTGATGATGTGAAGACTAGCTTCCTATTGGGGAAAGGGAGTTTTTTTTAAAGAAGGTTTTAAAAGGTAATGTATTGAAATTACTTCTGAAAACGCGTGATTATCCATGGATGTAGTATTAAAAGGAAGCTTTACATACAGTTCTTTAAAAAAAATACACTTCATCCATGATTTTTTGAATATATGAGAAGGGTCCAAAACAGTATAATTACAGAATTTAATGAAAAAAGGACAGCAGGGAAAGTTGTTTTATAGGTGTGTAAGAGACTCGCTATGGAGAAGATAAGTTCTCTTAAAGTGTAAGAAAGTGTTGTACAAGGCGTACTTTCTACCCATTGTCACATATACAGTAGAAACATTGACACGTAGTGTAAGAGAGAATAGGAAATTGGAGGCCATGGAAATATAGTTTTTTGTGAGTAGCGTGTTAGCTGTAATGAGGAGAAACAAGATAATAAATTAAGTTTAATACAGAGAGTACAAGAGATAGTAGAGAAAGTAAGACTGAGATGGTATGGGTATGTAATGAGGATGCAGAGGGAGAGGAGGCCAAAGAAAATACTGGAAATGAAGTATATAAGAAAAAGACCTCAAGAGAGGCCAAAAAAGAGATGGGATGAACATATAACAATGTGTGCGAGTGAACGGAGAAAAAAGGAAGCAGTTAAAGAAGGAAGAGTGGTGGAAGGATAGGCTAGAGAAAGATGGAGGCATTTTACTTACCTAATCCGGCCACAGGTTAGAAACACTAGTTGATGATTAGGAATGCTCAATTATGCATGGGCTTTGAATCGTTTTTCAGGATTTTTCTAGAACAAAGGGTTACGAAATGTGTGATTTTTTTTTAATCTTCCCTAATTTGTATTATAGGGGCACTTTGAATGTGTATAATGGCAAGCCTCTCATAATATTTTCCCCTCAAAATGGCTCGTTTTAAGGGTATAACTTAAAGAGAAGAATCAGTGACGGTGGCAAATTTATAAGTGAAAGGTGAAGTAGGCAGAAAAATAAAGGTTTTTTTTAACGTTTTGGCCCCAACCCAAAAAGGAGTAAGGGACACAGGGGTCTTCAGACGGATATTCTTAAGAAAATAGAATTAAACATTGAAGAGAAGAAACAGCGGTTGCGTGTGTTATTTTATTACCTACGTCGCAATAATGAATCTTTCAGAAACTGTGAATTCAATACACCTTATTTGTTTGAATTAATCTTTCGAGAACCAGTAATTGTATGGCATCCTTCTGGAGGAAGCCTCACAAGTTTTTGAGGGTTTGAGAAAGATTGTGTCCTCAAATTTAAGAACACTAACTTAGTGAAAGTGTAGATGTGGGCCTACTATCACGAGGATAATTTTATTTTCAAAATGTGATGAGGAGGGACTATATATTTGGGGATATATTTCATTTGGCTCAAATAATACAGGTCTGTTCGATTCTAATAAAAAGTCCTGTAATACATAATTTTTTTTAAAAAAAACTCCCAAATAGGAGATTTATTGACCCACAAACACAGAAAAATGTAATATGGCATTTTAAGGGAAGTTATACATTTCAAGTATTAGAAAATGATAAGGGAACCTTTAATATAATAAATTCTTAATTTCAATTAAATGTGAATTTAACTCTGAATAAACTAAATAAAAATAGTAATTAAAAATTCTATGAATAATCTCGAGCTCGTAGTGACAGTGTAAGTACTGTACGTATAAACCAATAACAATGCTATAACCAACGTGTTAATTCAATTGACGATTAATTATAGTATTATTCTAAAGATTTATAATATTTTTGAACCTAATCTTATTCTGAGATTGTAGGAGATTACACAAAATGTACTGTGCAAATGCTTAGCAAACATAACTAAACAATTTAAAAACGTAAATATTGGCATACTAATTTAAACAAATTAATTTCGCCAAGATTCTGCTTATCACATACATTGTGAATGTTATGTGATATTATTAAATATAATTTGGGTCATTCAAGCTTTAAAGGTTAAAATTGAATATGTATGTTTGTTATTATTAAATATATTATGATATAATAAAAAAATTAATGTTACTGTTAAAAAGTTAAAATTTATTATATTCTTTAAGATTAATTGTGTAAAAGCTACGATTTCAGTCACAAGATGGCTCCCTCCATAAGCTTGTTTTAGAGGTGCATATTTGCTCGTGGTTTATAAGGAAAGTATAACACCCCAGGAGCTAGATTTCCTATGAAAACACTGCAAAATAAGTAAGTTTAACTGGATCACAAAAGCGATAAAATGTTATTTAAAGTAAATTGAGCACATGGCACTCCAAGAGGTATATATTACTTTTTTTGAACTACCAAATAGAATATTTATTGGCCTACAAAGACAGGAAAATGTAACATGAAATCTTAAGGGAAGTTAAACATTCGCGAGGCGACCGGGATCACCGGAGAGAGAGCAAGCGGATCCCCCGGGGCACTTCCTTCCCCCAGTGGCAGGTCAACCTCCGTACCCCGACCTGCGGCTGGTGACCCCCTCCGAGCTGACCAGGACCGTGGCGAGGCTTCGCGCCGCGTCCGCTCCCGGGTTGGACCGGATATCCCCCCTCCTCCTGGCCCACCTCCCTCGTAAAGCCTTCGTCCTTCTACTCCGCATCCTGAACGCGATGTTTGTATTGCTGTACTTTCCAGCGCAGTGGCGAGTGGCGACTGTCATACCCATCCACAAGCCCGGGAAACCGCCCGGATATCCGACGTCCTATCGTCCCATCTCTCTGCTCTCTTGCGTCGGCAAAGTCGCCGAGAGACTGATCTTGTCCAGACTGGAGGCCTGGCTGGAGGTGAACCCCCTCCTGCCGGATCACCAGTTCGGGTTCCGGAAGGGCCTGTCCACCACCCACGCCGTCGCCAAGGTAGTCGACCTGGTGACGGAAGCGTTCGACGAGCGTCGCCATTCCGGCTTCGTCTTGTTGGACGTGAAGGGTGCGTTCGACAGCGTTAGCCACCGAGGTCTTCTCGCTGGACTTGCAGAAGCCGGAGTTCCCTCCCCCCTGCTTCATCTCCTTCTGTCTTTCCTCCAGGACCGCTCCTTCAGAGTGGGCGTGGACCACCAGTTGTCTACCCCTCGTCCCATAGTCTCTGGAGTCCCCCAGGGCTCCTGTCTCTCCCCCCTCCTCTTCGCCCTCTTCGTGCGCGACGTGCCCGTCCCACGGGGAGTCTCCCTCTTCCAATACGCCGACGATACCGCTGTCCTGGCGACCTCCCCCGATGCCGCGGTGATCTGGGCCAAGCTCACCATGGCATTACGGGGAATAATCGCTTACCTGGATTCCAAATCCCTAGCCGTCAACGGTACGAAGACGTCGGTGATTCTGTTCACCCGCCGCAGACCGGGTCCGTTGCAGCCCCTCCGCGTCGCGGGAGAAGCGGTCCAGTGGTCGCAGACAGTGAAATACCTGGGTGTGACGCTGGACCGTCGCTGCAACTGGGACCCAAACCTGAGAGTGTCTGCAGGGAGAGCGAGGGGTGTCATGTTAGGACTGACCCCTCTACTGCGCCCAGCCAGCCCGTTGAACCACGGCTATAAAGTAAGACTGTTCCAGGCTTGTATTATGTCACTCCTTCTCTACGCCGCGCCTGCCTGGGCTTACCTTCCCCGCTCCGAGCGGTATATCACCTGTGTTTAAGGTTGATGCTCGGACTCCCCCCGCACCCACACCCGAGTCCTGCTAGACTTGTCTGGCCTCCGACCCCTGGACGTGATCATCCGCGGACTGGCAGTGAACTTCTTCTCACAAGCGCAGGCCAGTCCTAACGCGATCGTACGGGGCATCGGCGACTACGACCCCCCCGCACTTATCCACAGACGCATCAGAGACGGTGTGGTGGGCCCCCCCGCCGGTTACGGATGACCCGGGAGGTAGTCTGTGGCGTTGAGGAGCGAGCACCCCTGGCCACGGCCTAAGGCCGGCTTCACCAGGTAGCAGCTCCGGTGCTCGGCGAAACCCCCCCGGCTGGCGCTCAGCCCAACTCGAGTGCGCGTGTGGTAGTCAGTGTGATTCTCCATGTTACGTTTTACGTGTTACGTGTTAAATGTCTGTCTCCAACCCCACCTTTTGTCATTGGGGGTTGGCCAATTCCAGCAAAAGACAGCTATTTTTAATACTCTACAGAAACAATTTAGCTATTATTTATATTACCTAAATCATTGTTTTTCTTCCGTTTCTTGTTCACCTCTCACTGTTTTCTGTCTTTTCCCTTTCCTCTGTACGTTTTGTATTTCCCTATGGTCCTGGCGACCCGCCAAGAGCGATGGGGTGGGTTTTTTTGTAAAATTTTCCCACCCCAAACCTACTGAAAGCAAAAATCAGCCCGCAAGGGCGCCATTGCCATTCGTGTCGTGATTGTCTTTATCCCTATGTCGTGTTCGTTTTCGAGAGCCCTTCGGGGCTGGTGTTAATGTTTGTCCTTCTATGTTTCCCATGTTTTTATTCATGTGTCATATGTACGTTTAAAAAGATAAATAATAAAAACCATACAAACAAACAAACAAAATGATAAATGGATATTTGATATAATAAATTCTTTATCTCAATTAAATGTGAATTTCACTCTTAAGTTAATAAAGACAAACAAGTCTCAAATGAGTACCACATATTTTAATATCTCTTTAGTAAACTAAATAAAGATAGTAATTACAATATCTATAAATATTCTAGACCACGTAATGACATAGTGTGAGTACTGTGTGTATATACTAATAACGATGATAAGACCAATGTATTGATTCAATTGACGATTAATTATATCATTATTTTAATGATTTATAATATTTTTGAAACTAATCTTATACTACGAATGGAGGAGACCAAACAAAGTATACTGTGCTAATGCTTAGCAATCATAATTAAACAATTTTAAAACCTATATTTTAAACAAATTAATTTCGCCAAGTTTCTGCTAATCGCATAGATGTATTTAAAATGTCATATGTACATAATTATTAAATATATTTTGGATCATTCAAACCTTAAAGTTCAAAATTAAATATGTAAGTTTGTTAGTATTAAATATATTATGACAAAACAAAACAAAAATATTACTATTACATAATTAAAATTGATCATGTTCTTTAACTTCCATTGTGCTAAACGCTACGATTTCAGTCACAAGATGGCTCCATGAGCTAGATTTTGAAGGGCATATTTGGTCGTGGAGTATTAGGAATGTATAACACCCCAGGAGCTATATATATTTCCCATGAAAACATTGCAAAATAGGTAAGTTACAGAGGCTCACAAAATTGATAAAATGGGATGGGTGGTATAAGGAGAACAAGACACTCCAAGAGGAGTTTCTCTCTCTTATTTTTATATACCACATAATAGGAGATTTCTTGTCTCACGAAGTCTAGAAAATGAGATATTTAGATTGGAGTAAAGTTATACTTTCTAAGAGTTAAAATATAATTATTTCGCATTTGTAATAAATAATTCTTCATAATAATAAAAAATGTGCATTTTACTCTAAATAAATAAATAGAACAAAAGACTCAAATGAAAACGATAGATTTTATTTACATATTTGTACAATACATATAATTATTAAACTTTTCAAATATAACATTATTCTTCTGGAATCATATTTAAATGTTATTCTTGATTTAAAAAAAAATAATGATAACATTTATTTTATTAACACGTTTTAACAGTACATTATTTTCTTATATATGACATATTCTTATATTGGTGTTTTGTTCCACAACATTTTATTTAATGTAATTCTAAATTCATATTAGAGATGATTTGTGTCTTTAATATAGCGATGAAAGATACTTGCGTATTAATATTTTAATTAATGATATGTATTGTCGGTGACCTGGCGGTCTAGTGGTTACGGTGTCAGACTTCTATGCTGGCGGCCGGGGTTCAATCCTCGGTCCAGGCAAAGATTTATCTGATTACCAAACCCTTCCTTCACCTCTGACAAGACATCTTGTGAATGTGGGGAATGCCAGGCCTCCACCGTGGTTCGGATTCCACGTTAAACTGTAGGTCCTCCATTTCATCTCACAATCACCCTACCATTACACATTAGCGTAAGTGCGTATAGCC
>CABEEJ010001668.1:73039-101711 GCA_901482245.1 Timema douglasi
GGGGGGGGGGTGGTTACAGTGGTAGTTTGTGAGCCAGTATTTGTGAACCTCTAATTTTAGCAGTCTCAAACCCAAAACTCTTTCTTTTCATCTGTAACTACGCCCTTATTCTCCTAAGAATAAAGGCGGGTACACAATGTAAATACAAAATACCAAAAACAATCAATAATTGTAGAGGAGCCAATAGGATTTCATATGACAAATAGGCCGTACTCCGGCATATAGGTCATTCTGTTTCCATGAACCCACTTTACAAATATTATTTAGAGGACTCAAAATTTAGCCAAAATCAGAAGTAGAGGACGGGACAGTTTCATTCATTCATATAGATTCTCTATCAGAATACTATAAGAGAAGATAGACATTAACATAAGATTTTAAATAGTTTATTTTGATAAACAGAAGATAAGTGATATAACCAAAAATGGTTAAAGTTAAACAGTGAGATAAATTCATGAACATAAATGTATATTAGAAGGATAATTCCAATTGTTTACTCTTAACAATTCCTCATGATTTAAAGGAAAAATATAAATATATATAATATAAAGTATATTATAAATATGACAACAATGGGTCTCACTCAACATCCCAAGCTAACTATAAATATATATCAATTATTAGAAAAGTACTGACAATGGGTCTGCACAATCACCCAGATTTGAATACTAATATCAATACAAATGTATAGCATTAGAAAACTAATCACAACAGGTTTCACTGACCGTCCTCAATTGAATTAAAGCTTGCTTATAACAAGTATAGAAATAGTCTTTCTTGTCAACATAAATACACGTTAGCGCAATACAACATATTCCAAAAATGGAAAAAGTCCCAAAACATTAAAGAGTAATAATCTAACTTTACAGCCAGATGGGCTCTAAGTTTCATATTTTTCCTAAACTTAATATTTATAAAACCTTGACATCTTACACCACACAGGGTATACATTTCGTGCAAAAATAGTCCACTCAAAATTTAACAAAGGAATTATCATTTTTCTATCCCTGATATTAGATCGAGAAAATGCAGCTAAACCCTGAGTTCAAAAATAGAACTTTGCTTTTATTTTGCCAACTTAACAACTTGCAAATATGATTTACTATACCTAATCCAATTTCTAACCAAATCAAAGTTAAATACACTATCCCTAACCATGATTATATAATTTAAATTAACTAACAATATTTATGTCCGAAAAGGAATTTTGAGAGTATAAAAGCCGAAACGTAATTTATACCTTATGAACATCCTTGACACCAAGATGTGTCCAAGGGCGGTATCATGACAAGAGCGGTATACCAATACAAGTTACATGATTATATACGTTTGATATTCAGGCTCGGAAAGGGGGAGGAGGGGATGACAAAACAGAGGTGAACATACACAAGGAGGAGGGGGAAGGGGTAACTAGACGGACGTCGAATGTTCGAGCATGTGGTGGATGGAGACGAAACAATAGTTTCCTGGCCACATCATCGCTTTATTACGGAAGTATGTCACGCTTTCCCAGCATGCCTCACGCTAATTCCTGTTGCAAGCCTACACATGGCTTACTCGTTTAGTCTGATGATGTAATTGTTCGCTGCATGTTGTGTGTGAAGTACACTGGGGAGGGGCCACTGATGATTGGGGCTTGGCGAGTTGAATCGTGTTTGTTATTCAGTCTTGTAGGTTTTCACTATTTTTGTAGCTTTATGCCAATAAACACTACACATCCACCAATCAAAAATGCATGGAGTTCGCTAAAAACATGTAAGAGTAGTTATTACTAAGATGAAGATGTTCCAAACATTTGCACATTGTAGAAGTGTCGGCAAATCTGAATATTCATCAAGTACAGACAGGAGAAATACTTTACAAGATGAATAAAATTTTGAAATATGAAATTAAAAATATAATTTATGTTATTATTATTATTATTATTATTATTAGCACAGCGTCTTGCTACCCATTCGGGCTATACGCATAATTTATGTTAAAGGGTTAACTTCACGTATAAAAGCGGTGGAAAAACTACATAATTTAAGCCTCTCCAACGTATCCTTTCTCCCTACCATCACTCCTCTACAATGACCCAGTCCCTAAGGGCCTGGGGGGAGTAGGGAGGGGGTGAAGTACAGTCGGGACTATGTGTGGTTTGTGACCCTATGATAGCTGTGAAGTCTCGGCAGGGACCCTGAAAACAGGCTAACAGGGTCTGCTGAAACTATCGTAGGCCTAGTGGTTTTCAACTTGCTTTAAAAAATGGAACAAAAAGCCACAGAAAGGGTAGATTCATTTTTATATGAGCTATTTAAATTGACTGTCAACATTCTTTCTCAATAATAATTTGCACTTACTGTTTAGGCTAATATCAGATTGTGTATGCATTCAATTTCAAAGACTATATATATATATATTGGCAGAGTTTTCTTACCTACAGTTTGGTGAACAAGAAAGTTTTTAATGCTTCATACGATCAATGTTCATCTTTCACTATTACTTCAGTTCTATTGTAAATTTGTACCAATTAAATATGTACAGCTTCCTGTTAAAGTAAACATTTGTTTCAGCTTCTGATACGTCGCTTCAAACCCACACACTTGAACTCACCTTTGAAAGGTTTAAACTCGTTTCTTGCAACTATGGCCAAGAGGAATATTTTGCTGCTGTTCGATGTTGATGGAACATTGACTGTGCCACAGAAGGTAAATGTTTTTGATAAATAGATAGTTAATTTCTTATCTTAAAGTTTGATTTTAACCTTTGTTTTGCAGTATCTTAAACATAATATTATGGGAAAAAAAAGATTAATTTGAATTGTAGTGAACATAACTGTATTAATATGGATTCAATTTATCTCTTCAAGCACGCACGCACGCACACACACACACACACACACACACACACAGCTGTAATATTTCAGGTTAGGTTACATAAGTCATCTCAGGTCAGCTAACTTAACTATTGTACTTCAAAACCACACTGCCCAGACAGGTGTAAGTTGTAGGTAGTCGGCCAACTCACACCATCAATAGTTGATTATCAACCTACCTTGAACTTTACTCATATAAACTAGTTATTAAGTTGCAGGTAGGTTACTAAACCCTTGCAATATGATTAAAGTTAAGACTTAGATAAGTTGATCTAGAAAATTACAAAATTATTTTATAAATTAAGCAGTTAGTAAATTGGTTAATGAATTACATAAAATGGACAAGCACTAAAATGTATAATTCAAATAAATTTTTCATAGAGAAACCTAGTGTAAGATATCGACAATTAGATAAAATTATAATGCATCATCAACTAAAAATATAATGCTCAAATGAGTTGATGAGTAGTCTTAAAACATAAGTTGAAAATTGTTGTGCGTCGACCATACAGGTACAGTACCTGGTGATCGTTCAGAGACCTATAGCAGAGAATTACACCCCATGGTGAGACAGGCAGAGCCACCTGGTAGCGAGCGGGCACACCAGGCCACCCCTCTACCCCCTTCCCCTCGGTCAACCCCCGCACGGCCAGTGAGACGACCCCCCCCACCCCTCCACCCCCCATGGAACAGCCAAGTAGTCACAAACGCTCACAAGAGATTGTGCCAAATCAAAAGGACCTAACAAACGGCAAATTCTACAGAAAAAGGACTAAACAAACCATTTTGTAAATATTTGTAAATCTGTAGTGTAACTAATTGTTCATGTTAAATATAAGAGTGTAAGATATATATGTTTTAGCATAAGTTTTAGAGATTAAGCCTTAGGGGGAGGGTTGGGCCCAACCTCCCTCAACTGATCAAGTATGTTGATGTCTGGAGATAAGGAGAATACACATCCGAACATCCACCACCGATCTTTGGGTCTTGTTACTTTTGTTCACCTTCTTCCTTCCTCTAGCGCTTAGAAACATTCGGGCTGCCATTCCAACCTCCCCTCCCCCCCTTTAGCTCTCAGACACATACGGGCTGCCAACATCCTTCCTGTCAAAAGAACCCCGTAGCATCGCAACATCTACCTCTTCCCTTATCCATGAACCCCCCCTCCCACTCACCGCCGTTACCATCGCAGCAAAGGAGGGCAACACAGAAGAAACCGAGCAGAATACTACGCCATATTCAAGAACATTTTCACTCCCACACTCCTACCCGTTCCATCTTCGTCAACCCAACCCCCACAGAAACTCTATCGACTGAGACCCCTTTCTTCTCCCCCTCCCCCGTACAAGTCTTCTGAGTACCAAACGCTGCCCTCTACTGATCCCAGGAGAACTCGCATCCGATGCCTCAATGACAGAAAACTACAGCAGAGACTTTTTGACCTAAGCTTAAACATCTCACCTTATCCCCCCTCCCCCTTCCTGCCAGGCAAACCGCACTCCTCATTTTACCTCTCAGAATTCCAATCCCTCTCCACCCCTGTACGATATATGTAATTGCAACTACTGCAAAGAGTCCATCCTTAAGGATGTCTGGACCCACACCTCTTCAGCAGACCCCCATCTGGGTTGGTACACTCAAGCTCGACTCACCGAAAGGGAGGAAAAAATCAAGAAATAAGCAAGAAACCGCTCTCCAGCCTATAAACTGATACTCGACCCGCAGACCTCACAGCACACCATAACAGCCACAACAAGTCCGACAAGATATAAAGATAAAACAACATTAAAATATTAATACAAAAATATAATATACAATATAACATGACATGAACAATGTTCTTAAGTTCAAATTTGTTGTTGTTACGACCATTTCCTTTTCTTGGTAGTAACAACACTTTGTGTCCCACACGACGACTATGAATCCATGATTATGGTATTTATATACCGAAACATGTCGGAAGATTAAAAACTAGCATCCATCTAATTGGCTGAGTTCCACAAGGAGTAATGGGACTGGAACAAGATAAGACTTAGATTTCATACATAGGCTTAAAATTAAAATTGAAAACGATTATATTCCTCAAATCGTTGTACAAGATCAGTTAACTACTTTAGTGAACTTCATTAAGAGATGTAAACCTACTAATTATAATTTTATAATCTATTTTACAACACTGTTGATCTTAAAACTTTGTTTTTGTCATCAATTTATTGTATCCAAGTTTTGTAACTGATATTTTAATATGCTATATGTGTATTTTAGACTTGTCATCAACCCATAATTTAATCTAGTTGATGATGTTATATCAATTTATTAAAATAATTTTTTATACATGACATTTTCTTGCTCATTAAAAGCATAGGATAGTCAATCTTTTGAATATTATATTCACTCAATTCATCTACCAATTTTATAACCATCTAATTCATTTAATTGTAAATCTATATATTTTATTATAGCTAACCCTGAATTTTTTTTATCTAAGTCTTAATTTGAAATACTACCACTCCTTACATTAAACTACTTTAGAATGTTTTCTAAAATGTTACCTATAATTGGTAATGTTAATGTGCTTTTGTCTTAGTGAACATGTGTTTGATCTGCAAACGAAGTGTGAGATATGCAAGTTTAGACTCTGACATTGACAGAAGATCTAAGCTTTTTTTTTTAGCTTGGCTTTATTTAACAAATAAGAAGATAGCATTGAAGTTGTCCTTTTTTCTATCTAGTGTTGGGCTTTTAGTGGAGTCGTTTGCTGCTACAGTTGGGCTACCCTGCATATATACCCCTTTAATGTCTGAAATTGAATAGAACCCAACAAATAGTTCTTGAACTGCACCATTATAAGTGTCAATATTTACAATTCTTACTACAAATGCTATCTTTTCAGTGTGACAGGAATTCAAGAATCACTGAAAAATATTTTGCTTTCATTACAAATTCCTCGATTTTTTATTTTATGCCACTCACTAAAATATGATTTCATTTTGAAAAGCACTGCCTAATTAATGAGGCCTATGACTTTTAGCAGGTCGGAATGTTATGTTATTGACATGCTGTGAGATATTGCCAACATTTCTATAGTATTAAAAAAAATTCTCACTCTTTGCTTCCTTTAATGTATTATTTCCCCGCCTCTCCCNAAGTCTAGAGCCCTCTGTTATCGGTCACTTCTGATTAATTATGAGTTTCAATAACCAATTATTAATAATCAGTGACCAGCTAAAAGTATCCCCCCATATCATTTCCCTTTAAGATTGACGGTAAAGGAATAAGAGAAGAAGTATAATATTATTTAATAACAATTGCCATGTTTGCTATTTCATTGCCAATCACTCTTTTAAACATATTGAATGCTATTTTAATTTTATTCTCTAAAAGTGCATAATATAGAGACTACCCTAGTGATCTGGTTGCCTGCATGCAAACACTGCACGCTTGCTAGAACCGGCCCTGCATCAATATGGATTTACCAAATTTAGATGTGTAAATCTACCCACTGTAAATGGAATATGAATATTATCTATTTTTAATAAATATTTTATTTATATATATTCTCGCTTGTTTTCCTGCTCTATAATGAATTCAAAGCAAGAGTTCAAACTTGTCCTTAAATAGAAAATATTATTGTTTGGTGGACAAGTTGTGTTGGCTGTGATTCTGTTTGATTGTGGAAAGTATTGTACAAATTTGTTTATAACTATTATAGATTTATGAATCAATATTAATATTTAGCACCGCGTCTTACTACCCGTTCGGGTTATGCGCTTTAAGTACTAATTACTCTAATGGATTAGGACTTGGGAAGGTTGAATTAGAGGAAGTGAACCCGCATTTGCGTGGAGGGAGAGTTGAAAACCATTTAGGAAAAACCACCCCCAGTTCACCCGACCGAGATTCGAACCTCGATCTCCCCGTCCTCAGCAGTCGAGCTTCAACATGACAAGCGCGTTAGCCAACTACGCCACCAAGGCGGGTTTTATGAATCAAATAGTCGAAGCTATTATTTATGCATTTTAGTGAGGTTAACATCGGGGGTTCAAATGCTGGCTTGATGTACTGAGGGAGGTTTTCTTAAATGGTTTATGTGTCTCCCTCCACAGAAATGTGGGTACATTACCTTTAAACTCAACCATCCTCATCCTGTTTCCATTAGTATAGTTAAAATATGTATAGCCAAGATGAATAGTAAGACTTGAATTGTGTGGCTCTTTTTACCAATTTTATCTAAGATTTATTTCCAATCTCTTTAACATGTTATTACCTGCTTCAGTGGCCGCACGGTCTAACGCGCTACTCCCGCACTAAACTAAACCCCTGATGATGGAGAGATCGTGTTTTGAATCTCAAATCAGGTGTAATAAGGGTGGTTTTCCCACTCTCCCTCCATTTAAATGTGGGTATACTTCCTCTTAAATATAACCTTCCTTATCCTTGAAACCATTAGCGTAATTAGTACACAAGCGTATAACCCAAACGGGTAGTAAGACACGATACTAAAAAAAAAATGTTCTTATAGTCCTCTCATTGTTAGTGTGCAAAATGTAATTTGTTTTATTTTATTATTTATTTCAGGTGATTGAACCAGAATTGGAAACGTTTCTATTGAGTGAAATAAAATCAAAATGTACCATTGGTATTGTTGGAGGTTCTGACCTTAAGAAAATAGCCCATCAAATGGGGGGTGACAAAGGTTGGTGTTATTATTTCTTAATTGGTAGAGACTAGTTGGCTGGATAGATTTTGTTAGCTCTTTAACTTTATGACATTTGTACCGTTCACCACCTCCAACTCTAACCGCTAGAGGCCACAATAGCCAAGAAGAGGGTGGGTGGTAACTATAAGGAATTTAATGTAACAAAAAATAGGAACATTTACGAGTCTAAGAAAAGATTGAATTATTCATTCATGGTTAAACAACAGAGGTAAATAAATAATACATGACCTCACAAGGAAAACTGGAGAGTGTTGAAAAACATATAAAGATGTCAGAGACTGTGTTTGCGCATTACATTTGAGAGTATATTTCACAATCTCAAAGTAAATTATTTATTATATGAATTAGTCTGGAAGAGACCTAATAATAATCAAAAATCGTTAATATAACAATAAAGAGCTTAAAGTTGAAATATATAAAGGTATAAGGTATTTCCATTATTGGATTATCAAAGAGCTAAAATTCCAACTAAACAAATAAGTATAAACCATTAACACTTTGAATCTTTACTATAACAATAAAGAGCTTAAAGAGCTCCTCTAAACGGTCAACAAAGTGCCTGAATCACCATTGTGAACGTGAACTCTGACTAAATAGTTAAATTTTAAGATTAAATTTAATTCAAATATAAATTCTGATCAAATTAAATTACACAAAGGTTTGGCTTCCCGACATAACTCAAACTTCTGTGGGACTATTACTTCCACCAACTTAGAAGTAATCGAGAAGGTTTCAACTTTAATATCTAACATTATAATAAAAAACAAAGCAATATTACATTAGAATACTGGTAATTTCTTACTAAACGAATCGTTATTGTTAAAGTTATAACTTACAAACCAAAAAAATAAATAGTCTTTTATAATTTCTTCAAACAAAATTTTATCTATAAATTAAGCATTATCAGATTTTAAAGTTTAACAATTATTGGTAAGCACACATGCAATAAAATTTATATTTAAACTAAATATTCCAAGCAAGAAAAATAATCAAAAAGTGGCTACCTACTATTAAGTCTAAATTTTACAAAGAGACAAGCGTCCAAGCGGCAAAAGGAAACATTAAGTGTTCCATAAAACAATTTTACTTTCTAAAATAAATCTTCTAGTGAGAAATTACTGACACCTTTACAGAACGAGTTTAATCACATAATTAACTAAGTGTTCAAACACCCAAACCCATTATAGGCCGTATATATTTAAATATTTAATAAAATATAAAAATTTTTTTTTCAACATCCTAGAGCTATATATCCAAGTTCAGACCAGGACCTCTCTTGGTTGTGTCAGAATTAATATTCAACCATGTTAGCTGAGCACCAGCTTTATATAGGTCTAGTTGATGTATATAAGGGGGGGAAATTTTCATATTAAAAGTATAATGCCACATTGCGAACATGTGCTAGCAGGATTGTTCTCTTGTTAACAACCGTCATCATCTTGACATGTCACCTAGACACGTAGACTGGAACTCTGGTGAGTTGTCAGTTAAGATCGCGTGAGGTTTGTCTGTCTGTCAGCCAGCTAAACCAATCAGCGAATGTCTATATCACCTCATTGAAGTGATTCGTTTTCCAAGGAGTGCCAGTCTTCTACGTGAATTATTTGATGTGCACCAGTTGTGTGATGGTTGTTGGCCGAGACTATAGGGTGAGAAAAGCACATATTTTAGACATAGTAAGGTGTTTTAAATCTATTATATTGCAGGATGTCTATATGTATTGGATTTATTCGGGGCGGGTTGATAAAATGTATTGCTATGGACTAAAAGGTGAATTCTGCTCTGGTATAAATTATCTCTAATTAATAATAATGGTTGGGAACACCACTGGTCCAGAACCCAGACATTTATAGTTTAACACCTTAAAAAGGGTAAATATTTGGGACAAAGAGGACGTATGGCAATCCTGCCTACCAGTGGTATGAATTTGATTTTGTTAATATGAGTCCATGTATTATGATAAATTTTACTAGGTATTTTTAAATATTTATTGCCTCTCCTAGTATGATAGTTGGTACCTAAAAGTAGCCAAAAAGTAAACCTTATGAATTAAAAGTTGTCTAATCATACATAACTAACTTGAACAACTCCACCACTTTAGAAAACCACAGAAAGGATACATTTTCATACATTTACTAAACTAATATGTTTGTTTGTGCAGTTTTAACCAATTTCGACTATGTATTTGCTGAAAATGGATTGATAGCTTACAAAAATGGATCATTCTTAGGAAAACAGGTACGTGAATGAATTTTAAGCAACAATTTTTGAAATAAAGGATGTTCAGCACAGTTTTGGAAGCTCAGAGAAAAATTATTTCTAAACTTTCACAAAACCTAATAAAACGTTTAGAAACACCTAATTATATTATCTATTTACCAAAGCAGTGATCAATATCTGTCTGAATCGTTACCATTTCTGATAAATGTTAATCAAACTAAGGATGAATAGGTAGGTATGTGGTATTGGAAGAAAAATATTGATACTGTAATAGTATCGAAAGCTAAGTATCGATAACAGTAAGTATCAGTATCAAAATTTCAATATACGAAGAAAAAAAAATTGTCTAGTAATATTAATTTCAACTTTTGCATAATAATTGTATTTTCATATTTATTTAAACATTGAAAATTATAATGATTTAACCAAATTATAGTATACTAAGGTCTACCACTTCTCTTTTATGTGTTGGAACTTGAAAGGTTCGATAGATAGTACTATTTGATGGATATTATAAAAGGTTTTACCATATCAGCTAGAGTTCTTCTTGCTTGTCATGCAGACAATGAGTGAGAATTGAGAAATAGTGTCATTTGTTCTTCCTCCACATTATTTGGCCATCAGTCATTTAATCCCAGAATTAGTGAAGATAACATAAAAGTTGTTTCTTTCGATACAAAAGTGTGAGTACTAATATAAAAAAAAGCATTGAGTAAAAAAATAATGGTATCAAAAGGAACATATTGGTATTAGTAAAGTATCAATACTTTTTTCACATCCCTAAATGCAGCTTGCCCCTAGAGTACACAATATCACAATAATGATACGCTGTCTTGGACATACTCATTTTTGCTGCGTGAATAAAGTATGGTTATGTAAATAAAATATATTTTAGTTAATTCAGCCAACAGAAAAAAGGGGTATATAAAATATAAATAATTCAAATCCAAAAAGACATTTAAGTAAAAAGCAAAATGCTGTGCTTATACGTGCGCCTCGGCTTGTACTGAAAGATGTAGGTAATATTTCTATTAGTTTGGTATACAATTTGTATTTAATCGGAATTAAATTATTTATAGGAGGAAATCTTTATATCTAATATAAATATATTTAATAAGTATTTATTAATTTGAAATAAACCCCAAGGTAAATAAAATTGAATAGTTTATTTTGCTGTTTATAACAAAATAAAACATCAAATGCAGTGTTAAAGAATTCGTGTTTACATGCAAAAGACTGTATTTAAATATTTTTGTTTGAACTACCAGTTATATTTTTATGACTTGATAGTTTAAAATATATCTATAGATTTTGAATTATTGATGTAAAATATTGGCATGATGAAAAACCGATTATCCTTGGCCAATTGTGCCAATATTGGCCGATAAATCGAATCGGTTATCGGCATCGGCCCAGCCCTAGTAATTACCTTTTTTTGGGTAAAATCTTCGCTCTTCAATAGGGTAACACAAGATACACCAGATTTTTATAAATACCTAAATCAAACTCGCAGCTATGCTTCCAACACCAATTCAAACATCACCACATATTTCCTGCTCTTCTCACTATCGTGTTGTCTCCATTCCCACCCCTCTTATCTTTTTGTTACCAGACTAATGTCGATACCTTCCCTCCACCATGCACGTCTTATGAGACAATCTTGGTATTCTTCCCCTCCACCCTCAACAGTGTACATGGTTTGTTCTCACTGCTGCACGAGATGTAGGCGGGGAGCTTGTACGAGTAACTACTACTGGAATTATTATTATGGTCTGTTTTATTTCATAAAACTTATGTAAGTAAGTAGCGGTACCTATTAGTTTTACAATTATCATTTTAATTCATAATGTGCTCAAATCATAGTGGTTTATCAAACAAAAACACCTAAATCTGGAGAAAAAAAAAAAAAAATTATACACAGAAACGTTTTAACAATATGGATTATGTTCTTACTGCATAGAGCAAGAAACCCAGCAAATTGAAAAATTAATTGTGAGAAAATGCACAAGGAGTTTGTAGGTAAAGAGATAGAATTCTTCAAGAGAAAAAGTGTATTCTGATGTTTACTTGATTTTATTCTACAGGTAATTTATAAAAGACTAACAAATCATGACTCGAAGCTTTGTGCATAGTTGCATATCACATTGCTATGAATAAAAAGCCACACACAATAGGAGAGGATCTTACCAAACCCTGTTCAGTTGAAGCAGTAAAGCTTGCTATTGGTGAGCACAAGGCGAGTAAAATGAGTCAAATATTGCTTTCCAACAGCACAGTTCAAACTCGTATTGAAGAGATGAGTAACAGTATTTTGGCAACAGTAATTGGTTAAATAAAAGAAATTCCTATGTTTGCACTGCACTTGGATGAGTCTATCGATGTGGTGTCTTATTCTCAATTACATGTATTTACTCATTACATCAAAGATGATTGCGTGAAAAAGGAATACTTGTTTTCTAAATCTTTACCCACTAAAACCCACAGAGAAGATTTATTCAAAACACTGAAAATGAACTAGTGTGGTCAAAGTTAGCTGGCGTTTGACTTCCATGATGGGAATTTGTTCTGTATTTCACACATTATTAAAACGACATGACCACATTTCTATGTATTTTAATAAACTGTGTTGGTTAATAATAAATTAAAGGCGAAGGCTATACTTACTAGTAATGCTTCACAAAATATTATCAACATCTCAACCTCATTATCTCTTCTCGCGGTTCCTATTTCTGAAAGATAACACATCCATGCTACTAGATCAAAATACACTCTACAGTTGTATATTCCCATACATAGATCTCAAACATATGCTCGTTCTTTCACTGTCCTGGTATCATAGGCTTGGAACAAACTAGATAATTCGACTCGTCACCTAACCTCTAAAATTCCCTTCAAGCGCGTGGCTATGCAATATCTATGTGGTTTAACAAGCTAAACTGAGATCTTTTTTGTTTGTGTTTCAATAATTGTAATATTGTATGTTGTGTTCAACGCTGGTTAAGTGAAAGAGAAGGTTAACGCTTTAACTTCACCAGATTAATAAAGTCTTATTATTAGTATTATTATTATTTTTGTTGTTATTGTTGTTATTTGTGAAACAATTTACTCCTCAAACGTCCATTTATCACTCCATTATACACCGTTATGCTTTAGCTGTTAAGACGCTTCCTACATATTTTTCAAGCACATTCAATGACATTGTGAAGATTATTAATCACATTTGTGGTAGTGCTACAAATTATAGAATTTTTAAGTTTTAGTTAATGAATTTGGTGTCAACTTTGATGTTCTCTTTTTCCACACAGAGGTATGATGTTTTTCAAGGGGAAAAGCTTTGAGCAGGGTATTTGAGCTGAGTGAAGAAATATCTTTGTTTTTTGAAAACCCCTCATACAGAGGGAGATTTTTGCCCAAAAATAAAAGCTAAAATGTTTATCAAGAAGCTGGCATATCTTGCAGATTTATTCTTAGTGAAATTAACAGTTTGAATATCTTTTGCAAGAAAATATGACCAATATCTTAACAGCACAGAAAAAAGTTGCTTATTTTCTGCACAAGCTAGAACTTTACCAACACAGAGTTGAAGTTGGCGACATATCATTGTTCACACAATTGTCTGAGATCAACAAAGAGAGATCTTTATTTACCAGTCCCATCGTTAAACATATGTCTGCCCTGATTGATTCATTGAACCACTATTTCCCGAACATATGGTCGGCAAGATAATTCCTGAATACCAATACCATTTTTGCAGATGATGGAATCTTTAAAGATAAAGCCATGTCTGCTAAAGTCCAATTTGTCAAGCTATGCGAGGATAGCTCATTGAAATTGGAGCTTCAAAGTTATGAATACTCTATATTTTGGGGAAAAGCGGGAGCCATATATACTATCACAGCTGACAGGGCTCTAAGAATTGTATTTCAATCTGCTACTACTTATAGATGTGAGAGTGGTTTCTCGACTTTGATATCAATCAAAACAAAAGTCAGAAACTGAGTCAATGTAGAGTACTACCTATACCTTATACATAAAAAAATACCAACCCTATCGCAAATATTTTGCATATAAAATTTATATAAACATTGTTTTTGTTTTGAATTGGTTTTTTTCCAATAAATATTGTTAGCTAGCAACAAGTTTCTTTAAAATGGGGTAGACTGAAGTTCTCGTATAGGTCATAGGTGTAACATGACCGAAAAGGTTAAGAACCAGTGATTCAAATAAAACTATTTTCTAGTTATTAATTTTTTGAAAAAATAAATAATTAAAAGTTTGTAAAAATTATTATTTATCTTGAAAAGTAAGCAATCTATCACATTTAATTGCAGACAATAAAACGTATACTAATAGTTTAACTTGCACCTGTGTAAGTATATTGCACTGCACTTCCTTCAACATTGTGTATAAGTATATTGTACTGCACATTCCTTCAACATGGTGTATAAGTATATTGTACTGCGCATTCCTTCAATACTGTGTGTAAGTATATTGCACTGCACTTCTTTCAACATTGTGTGTAAGTATATTGTACTTCACTTCTTTCAACATTGTGTGTAAGTATATTGCACTGCACTTCTTTCAACATTGTGTGTAAGTATATTGCACTGCACTTCTTTCAACATTGTGTGTAAGTATATTGTACTGCATATATTCTTTCATTATTGTGTGTAAGTATACTGTACTGCATATCTTCTTTCATTATTGTGTGTAAGTATACTGTACTGCATATCTTCTTTCATTATTGTGTGTAAGTATATTGTACTGCACTTCCTTCCTTAATTCAAATAAGTCATATTTGTTATGAACTGGCTTGTACCTTTAGGTGTTTTCCAACATGTTCGCAGGAAACCCTTTCACATCATATCCGTAGGGCCTACTAACAAATAAAAACCCTCCTAATTAAAAAAAAAGATCTATTTTGGATTCACTACTCTTGAACAGTTCATCTAAGTCTCTTATAAAACTACAGTAACTTATCTCTTAGCCTAGTATTTATCTAACAAACACTGAGAAAGACTTGCTAATATTTTTTATTACACGTCACAAAGTTTCTTCAAATACTCTAAAAATCCAAAACTTGAGGTTTAGCCTAGTGGTCAACATAACATAATCTTGGGGTTAAAATATATATTTTGTAGTCTTGATACACAGACTTGAATGTTTGAATAATGTATATTGATCACTAAAACTGTTTATTTTCCAAGGATAACATGCTCACCCACCAAGCTAATATTCACAAAAGAGCAGACGGATTACTAAATAGCCAAATAAATATTAAAAAAAGACACTGTGTTATCAAAGTTTCTAATATAATTACTAACAGTGATATAGACATGCCTAAATATTCAACAATAAAATATTTTGTTCGCTTCAACTTGTGGACACACACACTCGTGGGTTTTATTAATTGTGTTTTATATGATAAGTCACTGTGATAATGTATATTTAAAAAAATTTTGATTTTAGTTATGAGAATAACCATTTGGTTGTTGGTATAGTCTTGAAGTTTGCATTTGCTGTTAAATTCAAACTGATTATTAAAAGCAAGATCTCTTTAAAAGTAGCCTTGGATGCAAAGAAAAACAAATATGTCCACTGAATAGAAGATACAGCTGCTAGTTGGTGACGTAGGCGACCTTGTTGGCGAGTGAATGGCGAATGGTACTAATACTGGTGTTTACAAAATTTAAACTTTATATTATCTCACACACATTTTGTATGTATTTTACTCTTTATTATCACAAACCATTAATTTATGTTAAAGATGAGCGAGGCCAATTTTAAAACTATAAATACCTGAATATAATACCATTAAATGTAAAATTTCACACTCTGTTTAACCTGTATCTGCCACTAGAGTTAAAAGAAAAACGAGAATGGATTTATTAGACTATTTTTCCTTAAATTTTATCATGAATAAACAATTATTTTGTAATCTTTATGGAAGTATTGTTAAAAGTGATTGATAATATTTTTTAGTGATAATAATAGTAATACTTAGCAAATAATAATTATTTCCAAATATGTTGACAAAAGTGACTTTCAGACAATGTTGGCATTACTGATAACATCTGCTAGCTGTCAGGTAAAACCAAAGAAGTGGTAAATAAACTGTGTCTTAGACAAGACACAGTCCAACTCCCATCACTGGCAGAACAAATACTAATTTTTATTAAATAGAATAGAGCCATTTGCATCTTTGGTTGAATGATCTAAACCATCACACTCACAATAAACTGGATTGCAAATGACACGAAGGTCGGGGTTTAAATCCCGGCCAAGTGTAATGTTTTTCTGCTCTAAATAGTTTTCCTTTCCTCTTTGTTGCAAATGTACTTACATTTACTCTAAAT
Source organism: Timema douglasi (assembly GCA_901482245.1). Classification (NCBI taxonomy): domain Eukaryota; kingdom Metazoa; phylum Arthropoda; class Insecta; order Phasmatodea; family Timematidae; genus Timema; species Timema douglasi. The sequence goes on from CABEEJ010001668.1 coordinate 89,193, forward strand.
TATACCTGTTTCATCTCTGACCCATTAGTATAAGTATGTGAATAGTGGTAGTAAAACATGGTGCACAAAATAAAATAAAAACTGGAACTATATATATTTATCATTCAGAATCAGGATTGTGATGCATTAACCTGTTGCTCAGAGCATCTAGAAACATAACATTATATCTGTATGTTGTGTTGCTATGCAGAACATCCAGGACTATATCGGCGAGGATAAACTCCAGGTCTTCATTAACTATGCCCTGGAATACATGTCCAACATAACCCTGCCTTGTAAAAGAGGAACCTTCATCGAATTCCGCACTGGTTTGATCAATGTGTCGCCGGTTGGCCGCAGCTGCAGTCAAGAAGAGCGAGAGGAGTTTGAGCTGTTTGACAAGGAAAACAAAATAAGGGAAAAGTTTGTCAAAAGTTTGCAGGAGAAGTTTCCCGACTTGGGTTTGGTGTTCAGTATAGGTAAGCAGGAAAGGGTTTATTTTGATTGAGTCAATTGATTCTTTTTCTTGGGCAACTATTTCATTATAATGAGGTAAAATTATATACAGGGTAGGGTGGAAATAATTAGACGATCTATGCTGAGGAAAGTGATGGACGACGTGTTGAGGTTTGTCTGAAGTCCGGTGGAGTTCACCTGAGTGACATTATTTTCAAAACGTGAGAAACTGTATTATATAGTTTGTTATTATTTAGCTAGTGAATATTTACTTTTCCATTAAAGTGTTAGTTTTCAAGTTACGAGGCACGCCCAGAAAGTAAGAGTACTGGTCGCCCTCTTGTGCTGTGAGAAATTTTCTTCCAATGTTGGCAACACTGAATGTTTGTGAGGGTTCTTCTGAACACCACAGGCAGGTTAGTATGAAAACTCGCCTTGTAATGTCAGTTTGTGTGAAATATGTCGACAAAAAATCTCGCCAAGTGTGAGGTGTGCGCTGTCATCAGGTTTATTCTCACTAAAGGAAAAACACCGACTGAAATTTTTTCACGGATCAAAACTGTTTATGGGGAAGGTGTTATGAACCGAACGAACGTGTTTACACGTTCATGATGATCAGAGGTGTGGAAGACCTTCAATTTTGACTGATTAGCTAGTGCAAAAAATCGAGAAAACTGTTCGTGGAGACCGCCGATTGACAGCGGGTAAAATTTCTGCGATGTTTCCACAACTCTTCAGATCTCTCTTACACGAAACACTTACAAAATCGCTGGAATTCCGAAAATTGTGCGCAAGATGGGTCCCAAAACTTCTGCCAGAGCAGCACAAAATGAATAGGGTCGCTAGTGCTCGCGAATTTCTTGAGCAATTTGAATTGGAAGGTGAGGATTTTCTGATCATGATTGTGATTGGAGATGAAACCTGGGTGGCTCATTACACTCCTGAGACAAAAAGACAATCATCACAGTAGCGGCACACCAGTTCCCCATGTACCAAAAAATTCAAAACCTCAATTTTGGGCAAAAAAAAATCATAGCCACTATGTTTTGGGATCGAAAAGGGATCATTTTGATCGAATTTCTGCCTCAGGGGGAGACAATTAATGCAGCAAGATACTGTGAGACCCTAAAAAAAGCTCAAGAGAGCAATTCATAACAAACAGAGGGGAATGTTAACGAAGGAGTGCACTTGTTGCACAACAACACCCGCCCACACACGGCCAACGCCACCAAGGTGCTTTTGGACTCATTCGGTTGGGACATTTTGAACTACCCCGCATATTCCTCTGACTTAGCGCCTTCAGACTTCCATCTTTTCACCTCCCTGAAGACTCACATGGGTGGAAACAAATTTTCAACCGACGAGGAGGTGAAACAAAAGGTCCTTAACTGGAAGAAGGAGATGGTGGGAGAATTCTTTGAGGAGGGCATCAAAAAGCTTGTTTCACGGCTCACAACCTGCATAGAACGGAAAGGCGACTCCGTGGAGAAATAAATGACATATTTACCAACAAAATCCTGTAATTTTGTTTTGAATACAATTTTTTTTCTAAAATAGAAAATAGAGTACTTTTAATTTCTGGACGTGCCTTGTACTAATCGTGTAATTGTTTCGGCCTTAAGCCTATAAATGTGTATATAATATGCTGTGATTTTATGTTTATAACAACAGCATCTTATATAATTATGTAATCACAGTATATATATATATAAACAATATATATTTATTTAAGAGTTATAACTACTCATCTAACATTATCAATGGACTCTATATTTTAAAAATAGTTAATATTGACGATATTGTGCATGTGTATTTCTAAGCGCTTCATCAAATAAGTGCTAAAGTAATATTATGATGTTGAAGAATTTATATTCTATTAATAACTTATAGGAGTGTGGGAAGCTTCAAAAATTTCGACTTGACGTCTTATATTCTTTCGCTTTGGTTCGATTCAAAAGTGAAATTCTGGATTTGATAATTACAAAGGTTTATGAAAGAAAAAAGTATTTAAACTAAAAATACACAATTATGTGTGCTTTTATTTCCATCACAGATTAGGGTTTACATTAAAAAAATCTGAGCTATTTAAATTACATTTTGTGGTCATAAAATTTACTGGATTTGAAATGATGGGGAGATCAAGGTTCAAATATCGATCAGGTTTACTGAGAATGATTTTAAAAACATGTTTCCCAGTCTCCCTTCACACAAATGTGGGTACACTTCCTCTAAAGTCAACCTTCCTCATCCCTTAACAAATTAGTGTAACTATTACATGTGTATATAACCCGAAAGGGTAGTAAGACGCTATGCTAAAATATTAAGTGAATTAAAACTGGTGATAATATTGAGGGCTAGGAGGGGCGATTGCTATTCCATCCCCCTCCCCCGCTCCTCCTTTTACAATGAACTATTAAATTCATTTCAATAAGAATTAAAAACACTACAAATAGTCATTTTCTAATTTGTATGCTAAGACAGAAGTAAAAGTAAATATTAGACTTATTAGTAAAAGTATTAATATTATTACTAGCACCACGCCTTATTACCCGTTTGGGTTATACACACTTATGCTAATGTGTAATGGTAGGATGATTGTGAAATTAAATGGAGGACCTACAGTTTAACATGGGATCCGAACCACGGTAGAGGCCTGGTATTCCTCACATTCACAAGTTGTGATTAATATACGTCTTGTCAGAGGTGAAGGAAGGGTTTGGCAATCAGATAAATATCTGCTGGACAGAGGTTTGAACCCCGAATCCCCAGTACAGAAGTCCGACATCTTACCCCTAGACTGCCAGGTCACCATAGTAAAAGTAGGTCTACACATTAGAATTCATAGCAAAATAATCCTACTTTTTATTTGTGAAATTGCAGGTGGTCAAATTAGCTTTGATGTTTATCCCAAAGGATGGGACAAGACTTACTGTCTGAGACATGTTCACAATGAACAGTTTGATGAAATTCATTTCTTTGGTGACAAAACCAGCCCAGGAGGCAATGACCATACGATCTACAATGATTCCAGAACAATAGGACACACAGTGACAAGTCCAGAAGACACTAGAAAACAGGTTGAAGAACTATTCAAGTTGTAACAGTTGTACACCTTAGAATCCTGGTCAGGACAACTCTTTGTTTAATTTCCTGTCGGAGGAAACACGTAAACATTTTTTTAGAAAGTAAATAAAAAATATATATATTTATTGTACAATTAGGTCCCATAGTCATGGGTTGGTTTTAAAACGTTACCTGTTTCTATGCCAGTTAATTAGTCCGGTTCTTGACTCTTGGTTCTACCCTTAAACCTTTTGATCACCATCATAACCGTGTCAAATTAGAATATTTATTTAAAAAATAAATAAATTATTCAAGTAAAATTCAAACTTGGAAGATTGTAAACTATTTTATGCAACCTTGATATGAATCATTGTATTAAGAAAATAGATTTTAAATTCAACTATAGTAAAAATCATGGATCAACTTTTATGGAATCTAAATTGGTTCTGGTTCTTAAATGAACAACCTAACAAATTCATATCCATTAATTTATAATTAACAAAAGGTTTTTTTAGTTCTTCTGTGATCCATAAAACCAAAGAAGTCTCTTGTTGGTAATTTAAGTGTTGGATTACTGTTCAGCGCACAGACTTTCTATCTCTTTAATCTTAAAATAGAGACATTTACTCAAAACTTATAAAATTTGTAAAATGAAATAATATGCACTGTTTTAGAAACACCAAAGAACTTAAATGTAATAATATCTCATAAACTATTAAATTTATAAAAGTATATTCCAGATTAAGATATTTTTAATTTTAACAGTACTACAAATTTAGAGTGATAAGTTAATTTATATCTCAAATAGTTGCAGATATTTGATCAAAATTGGAAATTTCTGCTTCTCTAAAGTGCCCTTAAACACATTTTCCTGGGAAAATGAAAATTATCATTTTGTTTGAAATGTTAAACAGTGTCTGGATAAAAGATGTAATTAAAACTGTTAGAGTAGATTTACAAAATCGATTTTTTCCCCCTCTTTTTCCCCTTCACTAAACTTTCTTTAACTTTAGGGCTGTACAGGATGTTTTCTTTGTCAAATATTCTAGGGGTGTACATACTCTCATCCACCAAACACTAAGAAAAGTCCAAATAAGTATGGGTCTAGGTTAATTAAAAGTTTTTCTCAAAGAATGATTGGTCTTGTGGGATTCAAACCCAATGGAGGCAGTAAAGTCCACTGTTGAGACAACTTCTGTGGCTGATGTTGAGGTTTTAATAGACCGTATCGTAAATCAATGTGAGAAAATACTTAACACCTCAAGTGTACTCAACAGAGTAGACAAAGCATGGAAGAGTATACATAGACACCATTTTGAACAGTCTTTATAACAAAATGTTTTGTCTTTTTATGTTTTTGTTTGTTTCTGTTATACTTTGTTTTGTTTAGTTGCATTAATTCTTCTGTTGGATTGTTTATTATTCAAACAAAACAAAAATTCCTACTACCTCAGACACTAGACGTTTTTAAACCCATGTTTATATGGACTATTCTTAATGTTTGGTGGATGGGAATAGGCCTTTAGAATATTTGAAACCATTTAAAATACACCCTCTATATTTAATTCCAAAAACCCCTTATAAAAACCCTAGATATCAAGTTTTAGCTCGGTCGGCAAAATGGTCCGAGAACCAGAGATGTGGCCTCGCAAAAAAAAACTTTTATTTTTATTTTAAGGTGTCATTAAACGTCTCGAGTTCTATTTTTTTTGATGATCGCAATACTTCTCTCTAAAAGGGGTTGAGCGAAAGTAATAAACTTAAGATTGAAGTCAGTGTCAAAAATAACTCCAAGCGAAACTAATCAAACAATACAATTTACTCATTCTATTTTCAAGTCCAATCAGTTAATTACTGGGTAAATATTTATTTTTAATTGTTAGGTTTTTATTTTTAATGGTTGATTCTTAATAATAATAATGGTAAATGGTAACAAAGAAAAAAAATTCTTCCAGTCGATAGAAGCGTATGATAACCAGTTTTTTTCCATGAGCTATATTAAAATGTGAGCTATGGAGTTGTGTGATATATTTGTTAGTTTCAACACTTTTCTTTCAGTTTGGTGTAGGAAAGTTATGTTTTAATTCACAGTTATTATGTTTATAATACTTATTTAAAATACATAATAAGTATAAAGAATATATATATATATATATTAACAAAAACATACAACAATCAACAAATCAGTATGAAATTGGTGTTATATATAGAATAGATAACCATTGGATATGGCAAGGAGATAAGTATTGTTCTCAATCCATTAATTACAAAGAAAGTTTGGTTTCCATGGATTTAAACTTGACTAAAATATGAACAAGAAAAATTATTTTCTTAACATATATTATATATTTGATTAAAAATAATGAATATTTATTATGAATTATAGATATGATCTTTTAATCTATATTTTTATTTATTTGATGTGAATTTTTTTTTAACTTATATTTAAACTGTTGGCTGAATTGATAACATAGTTAAAATTATGTATTTTTATTAAGTTTGAAAATGTTTATTACTACTACTATACACCTTTAATAAATGTATTTTATTTGGCTTTAAAATGTATTTAAGTAAATTTTGTGACCATTATATTTCTTTCTACATTTGGTTTGAATTTCCTGCTTATTTATGTAAATATATGACATTTGGTCTCAGATTCATAGTTTAAATCATACTCCTAGATTTATTTTTACCGAGTCTTATACTTATTTTTATTTTCACAAATGAGTTAAGGGTGAAGAAGGTTGAATTTAGAATATGTTAACCTGCATTTGTGTGTGTGTGTGTATATAAATAAATAGAGAGAGAAACCATTCTCTAAAAACCACGCTCACTACAACCGACAGAGATTCAAACCCCAATCACCCTGTCTTTGACACTAGTGCAACATGAGAGTAGTGTGTTAGACCACGTGGCCACTGAAGTGGATCCTTCTAGTTGATTAAGTTAACATCAGCGGGAATATTCTGAGTGCACGGCAGCTTGTGTTGCCAACTACACTTTGTGATATGTTTTTGGGCAAAGTTAATAAAACAGCAAATCTTTCGGAGCTTCAGCTCGTGACTGGAAGATCACAGACATGGCAACGAGTTTTTACAGGTTTTTTTTCAATACTACCATATTTATTATCATTGGAAATGATAAGACAAGCAGTTTCTTGTTAATAGTTTGTTTTACAGGATTTTGGTATTTTCATTTTTTTATTGAAATTAGCCCAGGAAATTAAAATTTGAAAATTTAAACGCTTTTTTTTTAAATCTAGTTTTAATGACATAAAAAGCCTGCGCGTTAATTTGGAACTATAAAATGTTTATACCATTGCTACATTTTTAGGTAGGTTTATAGTAAAACCACTGTGCTTCTGTGAGGGAATACATTTCCCCATCCTCATGTAATTTGTGAAGCAGTTCTTTATTTTGGACATGTAAAGTCCCACATTGCAAATTTCACACAGCATTCTTGTTCCATGAGGTTCCTTAGCTGTACTGGACTGTGTGCATCTACGAGATGGTCCTTTCTCTGGCCAATGAGATGCTTTGTCATACATACCCTGTCTCCGAAGCACTGTGGGTCTTGAATCTATTTTGAGGTTTTTGTAGCCTCTTCTGCTTAGGAGTTGAGGATGAGGTTTACTCATCCAACTGAATGGCAAAAGCATTGGCATCTTTATTATTGATATAACTCGTGACTCAATGTCTTGAGACATGTATTGTATACGCTAATAGTGTTATATGACATTGGGATTTAAAAAATTACTTTTTCATATTCCTCGCCAAATAAAATATTAACAATTTTACAGCATGCATGTCAAATTACTGACTCAGCTTGTATGAGAGTTCATGTTTTTCGCCACAATTTTGGGATAGTCTTCATTATATTAGCGCACAACGTTTTTAGAATTAACACTGACTGGACTAATATGTGTGATACTACTAGAACTAGTGCCAGCCACACTTGACTTATTGTCTTCGCCCAACCTACGTTTTTAATTAGAAATTTGTCCATGTTTAATAGGCTTTAAAAAACAAAACAAAAGTACAAATATCAAACTAGAAATAACAAACAAAAATGCATCAATACAAATTCACAAGGAATAACACATGATCTGAACAGCAGTGGACTGAAGACTGACAACGTTGGTTTTATGAGGATTAAAGGTGGGTTGGTAAAAGTACATTGAAGAGATATTTAGGGAACAATAGGGAAGGAAGTTCTTGGAATTTTACCATTGTAGCTTTACAGGTTTTTTTTTTCTTTCTTGCCTGCCTTCTAAGAAAACGATACAGTAGTTCTAAAATTTACTGCAATAACTTTATTTTATGTCTCAATTTTTTTCTACCTTTCCTAAAAATCTCGGCACGCTGGTTAAAAAACGCTGACCTAATGTCATCCAAGTTACAGGTGGTCTACCAACACGTGAGTAACTACTGGTTCATGTTTATTGTACAAATCAAGAATCATTTAATTTAGTGCTAACCAGATACCAAGGCATGGATTGCGCTTCAGTTTTCAGATTTTCTGTATCAAGAGATTTAATGTCACAATATGAAATTACCTTAGGTTTGATTTTAGCCATACACATCGAGTAAGATAGGTAAACAAGATCTTGAAGTGAGATTCCAGGGACCGTGACTTGTCCATAGGAGATCACTTTATTAGAGTTTGAAGTATAATATGATCAATCCACTTATGCGAGGTGGCATTATGTGTTGTGTTTCAGTGGCATGGTGTCATTTTATGAAGAAAATAGCAACCAATCTGCATTTCTTTCAACTTTCTTACTATTACCCAACAAAGCCAAATAAAAATTGCTACAAAGTATGGGTGTCTCAATAGGGGAAGTGAAAGACCAGAATAATATTTTTTTTCACACAATAAACATTCATGTCAGTATTATCATTTTTTTTTTAACTTACAATAGTTTTTAGGCCTTTAGTAAGTAATTTTCTAAACTGTCCAGTTGATGGTTTGGGAATACTTCGTTTTAGAGTCCATCCTGATGCTTCATCCCTGGCCTTTCTATATGGCTGTGTGTGTAAGGATAATTTAAAATATAAAGAAAAATGATTAAATCAGTTTTTCTTTTAATAAAAATTTGTAAATTTTAATCAAAAAATACATTTTTATTTTGTTCAATTTAAATATCATTATAAAACTTCAACAGAGTCTAATAAAAATAGAGGCTATGCAAAAAGTTCATGCCGTTTTAAAAAGTCCATGAAAGTTACTAATTGTAAACGATGTAGAGATATAATAATTCCAACAAAAAAAAAAAGCTGTATTACTAACAGAAATTACATCTTCCAACTAACAGTTCATTACAGAATAAAAGAACTAGTCATTTTACACTGTTGGCTACGGTTCAATATAATATATTCAACATGCCGTGTACTTGTTGCCAAATGATACGTATCGTGTAACGATCTGCGATCTTTTAAACCAGATACAGAAACACACGCATATTAGTACACATGAAAGCACATTCAACTATTCATGGGTAACTTTGCATTGGTACATAATAGGATACATATATTGAAATGTCCTGTATCACTTTCGTGCAGGGGCGTAGCACAAAACATATTTTGAGGGCATGAGAAAATTTCCCAGGTGACAAGGGCAATGAGAACACCAAGAAGCCTAGGGTTACGGAATCCCCTTCTCCCCTAATAATAGTACCCAGGGGATTCTCCCTCAAGAAAATTTTAAAATTTTGAGGTGAATTTTGCCTTAAACCGAGGTTTTAGGCAACTTTATTTTAAAAGTTTTTTGTTAATAATGGATTTTTTCAAGTTACAAGTGTTATTTTGACATTTACCATCATTGCATGTAGGAAAACTAACAAGGTACGGCTTGTAAGAACTCCAGGCTTTATCAAGTGATCAACTTAAAACATTGCCTAACCTTAAGGCTACTAGTGTCTAGTGCTCTAATAGTAGTAGTAGCCTTAAAACTAGTAGACAGTGACAACAGCGCTACTAACCTACTTGGTTAACTAAACTCTCTATACAATCTACTACAGAAGGTATCTCCTTTCAACGTTTGATGAGTTATGAAGTTGGGAACTTTTAAAGAGGAGGGATCGACAGTTGAGAAATTTATAATTTGTCTGTAAAATTCTGCAGGAAATAACTTTCATAGCAGAGCGTACCATGGTACAGAGTAATTAAAGAATTTTCCAACTCAAGATATCGACTCTCCACAAAATTCCCAACTTTAAAGCTTTTTTCCCCAATATTGGGGAGTGGGGATGGTGATAACCCTGCTACCCCCCTAACCCCTCCAGCAACACACCTGCTTTCACATTATGATTGTATTGCAGATGGGAATATAGGGGTTTAAAATCCCAGTTAGGTGTGGTTATTCCTCTGGTTTCCCTTTTTTCCACCCCCTCAAATGTTGGTATATTTCCTATTAAATTCTACCTAAGCTACCTCATCACTGCCCCATTAGTGTAAATGAATGTGGATAGGCTATATGAATAGCTTAGGAAGAGTGTATGTACAAACAAACTTGTTAAACTTCTAATAATGTTCATGTTACTTTGGTAAGGAGTTATAATAATTGATATTAAGGTTTTATCCTATTTTTATTCACTTTTCCTTATTTTATATACTTTTCTTCTATGACGACGACATGTTTTGGTGATTTTTCACCATCTTCAAGCTTTATATGTTTTAAAGATGATTGATTTTACTTCACACTATTGGAAAATTTGTGAAATTTTACGGTTTTATATGGAAGAAAAAAGAAATAATCTTACTATCAAACTTGTTAAAACTAAATGCAAACTAATATGCTAAAAAAACACACATTTTAGATGGAATAATCTTATGGTACAGAAACAGCTGTCGCTGGCTTAGAACACGGATACTCTGAGCTGCCTATTCAGACTTTATCGTGTTCTCAGGGTCATTCTTTACTCGTAGTTTTAGGCAGAATCTGATGGATGTGTGGGGTTCATGAGCTACTTGAGAGTTCATTTAAACCACAATCAGCGGCTTTGTGTTTCAGTTCGTACAATATTTATAAATTTACATGATTAACGAAGTACGCGAAGAGTGAAGAATAACCCTGAGCACAGGTTGTTTCTTGGATAGCTCGGTGGTAAAGCATTATGTACTAAGCCAAAGATCCCAGGTTCGAAACCTGTATCCATGTCATTTTTCACTACTGCAATTTAAATATACATCCTTTTGCTATAAAGTTTACCATACATACAAAATATATTTGTTAGCCTGAGTTATCAATTCCTAGGCTTATAGGTCTATGTCTTAAAACTAAAATGGTGATTTTTTATTTTGAACATTTTATAGCTTAGTCTCAGAAACCAAATTGATAATGTAAAGCCTCCTTAAACATGAATTGGCACTTTTCATTTAAAATAAGCCCACAAATAAATTATAATATTACTCAGTAAGTTACATCCTAAGGATTGTCATATTTATTTTAAAGCAAGGTTTTGGTCAACCTTGATTATTTTATCTTAATATTCCTCCCCCAATAATCATTCCAATGGAATGATTAGTTTAAGTCCACATTTTGATCCCAATTATGACACCGTAGCAGCTAAATATATTCATCCCATTGGCCGTTAAGGACTACATTTGTTTGGAATAAGCATCTAGTCCTTTCCTTAACCAAGAAATATAAATTTATTCAGCCTTGAGTTAATTTTGATGTTATGGTTCATTCACAAGTTTACTCCCCACTATAACTTGGAGAACGCTTTTCGCTAAAAGCTTTCAATCCTTCTATCCTATCTTTGGTGGGGATGACTTGAGCATAGCAAGCTTCTTCGATCGTATTTCCCGATCCAATATCAACCTCCAAACCTTTGCTTATCGCAAGTTTCGCCATCCTCACGCCCACTGGTCCATTAGGAACTATTTCACGAGCTATCTCGAGTGCTTTTTGAAATGCTGCGTCACCTTCTTTGTTCTGCTTAACCATGTGATTGACAACACCCAAGTTCCAAGATTCTTCGCCATCCATTATTCTACCTGTGAAGATAAGTTCTTTAGCAACAGCAGGGCCAACAATTCGAGGGAGTCTTTGTGTACCGCCTGCACCGGGAATTATACCTAGCTTAGTTTCAACCAAGCCTAGTTTGGAATTACTTGCAGCTACTCTGATGTCACATGCTAACGCAAGCTCTAACCCACCTCCCAACGCTGCTCCGTCGATGGCAGCTATCACTGGCACCTGAAAATTGTCAATGGCATTTGCAAGAAAGCGTAACTTTGGTACAAATGCAGTTGTATCATCTATAGACAATGTGAGTCTTTCTTTGAGATCAGCCCCCGCACAGAAAATACCAGGAACCAAACTAGTGAGCACCAACACACGGACACTTCTGTCAAATCTTATTGATTCCAGGGCAGCGGTCATATCAGAAGTTTGTTTTCTGCTCAAAGCGTTCCTCGCATGCGGCCTATTCATTCCAACAATAAAAATTCCTGTATCACTTTCATTTAGGCAGTGAACTTCAACACCTTCATAGGAAGCGATGACAGTAGACTTAAGCTTTGTGTGCAATTGTCTAGATAGTTTGTGGCAGTTTAACAAATGCCCGGGTTTTAAGATACGATACAGGCCCATTTTGAGGTTATAAGTAATTTAAATATTGTTTATTTAAAAAGTATTTCGTATCTAGTACACATCAATAAGAGTAAATAGATATTAAAGCAATCGCAAAAATATAGATTTATATCAGTCATAATCAGTATAGCCAACTAGTTTGATTTGAACGCCTTTTGAGTTTTGGTGCTTTTTAATTGGACTAGAAACTAGTAGGTAAGACTTCTTTATTTACTGTTTAAAAAAAGCTAAAAACTTGAAACTTAGCGAATGACAAACAGGTCACCGCCATCTTACGCTTGGAATCAAGAAGCGTGGAAAACTAGTAGATTTCAATCTATTTTTAAAATGTTTAGCAAAAATTTACATAAATAGTGTTTGATTAACTATTATTTGAAAAATGGGAACCTTTGTTGCCACAATGGCAGGGGGTGGGGGGGGGGG
>CABEEJ010001668.1:101719-143063 GCA_901482245.1 Timema douglasi
GGGGGGGGGGGGGGGGGGGGGGGAATATTACAATTTGTATTTAAATTCAAAGTCGGTTTAGTTATGAAATTATCGATATTTTAATAATGGTTTAGGATACGTAAGGCCTTTAATTTTTCTTAATTTTGCTGGTAGTTCAAAAATTATCAATACCGTGGAATGTGTTTAGAATAAAAACAGTTTGATTTATATCTTCATTGCCAGGTTTGAAGATCAATATAAATTTTAATCAAGGTCGTTATCCATCTTGTATATCATTAAGATTTCACGATTGACTTCGCTATGTTTTGTTATCGATCAAGTGGTTCTGACGAACGTGGAGCCCGAAAACAGCTTTGAGTTGAAAAGTTGGATGTGAAATCAGCCCTTGTTCACAACCATACTCCTATATTAATTTTACAACATAGATATATAGTTCTTCCGTTGTTTTGTCATCAGAAATATTTCTGAAGCCTAAAAATCTCTCATGTACCTGTCCATCTTAAGTAACATAGCGAAAGACAGAAGACAATTGGAAAACACTTATTTACATCTGATATTTCATCCAGTATGGTAGAAACAAAATTGGTTTTATTGCGCTCGTTTTTTACATTAAAAAGTAACCCATTTGAAAGGGTATTGAGCAAATCATTTTGAATCAAATTCGACAGTCCCGTAGATATAAATGAATGTTCTAAATGGCTCTTCAATTTTTCATCATACTCACCTAAAAGATTCACTAATTCAACGTAATTACCTTTATTGAAAGACTCACTTTTTCCTAATAAGTTCATTGTGCTGCGAATCCCATTTTTTTTTTCCGTTCATCGAGCATTAGATCAAGTCTAGTTTTACCAAAGTTTTTCAACGATCATGGCTTGTAAATGATTTTGGAACAAACTGTGTTTTTTAATGGCTTTGTATATTTTTCCCATGTCATTGTAACTACTACTGTTACAAACACACTTGTCATTTAAAAACGGAAGACAAGACGAACGGTATTTAACTTTTGTACATGAAGACATCCCGACAACCATTCTTTATTATTGAACATATGTGAGCTAAAACCCCTTAAACATGATTTTACTTTTGTACTAATATTCAGTTCAGATGTTGGTATACAACATAGTATTATTAGTTTTTCCTCCTCGAAAGAAAACAAATTAAAGCTATGTTTTAAAGTGTTCCCTATGACGCAATCACACTTTGGTTAATCTCTAGATCCGCATGGTCTTGACTGGATATCCATGCTTCTCAACGCTATAATATGTAAGAACCAAGATTGCTTACCTTAACGTCATATACACTGTGAATACCACGTTACACAACTCACACATATTGTACCGTGGCCACAAACATCTACGCCACCTACAAAAGTACACACATTTACTCTGTTCTACTGGGATACCAGCACCTTGTTTACATCCTCCACTCACATCAACAAACATGACTGTCCACCGCTCAAGTTAAACAAGAAGGAAGTTCCAGAGTGCGTCGCGATCAGGCCCAATTTCACAGAGTGGCGAGTGATGCGCAGGCGCTAGGACTCAGAAAAAAATGCGCTCTGTGCAATCACGTGTTACTCTACCCTTCCCCCACCCCCCCGACCTGTCGTTCTTTCGACGTTGTGTGCAGGCGTCGAGAAGAGCCCAACGCTATCATTTGTTGAAAATGACATCATCGAACTTAAAATATCTCCCTCCCATATTTTCCTCGCTGGGTAGCTATGAATATAAGCTTGTACTCAGCATGGAGATGGCACTCTTTGATGCCGATAGGAATTATGAGCTATTTTCATTTAATTTCATTCAGTCGTAATTTTGGACAAATATATATATATTGTTGTATGGTAAACTAGGTAGCTTAAACCCGCCGATATAATGTAGGGCTTAAATCTTGATATTCTTTGGAGGCATTTTTTATTTATTTTAAATTCCATCGGGTTTGTTTTGGAAACCACCGTAAAGTGTATTTAACTGTTCCGAGTTCGGATGACCAATTCTGATTTATACATTATTTAATCTTATATTTGATAGTTTTCTAACTTTGTTAATTTTTGCCTTTAAATTTATTGTTATTGTGAGTCTAAGTCTAATTTGGGATGTTAAGTATCTTCGGTTATGTCCAATAGGTATATTTGAAATGTTAGGAATATACTGCTATTTTAGTGGATAGAATATAATGTATTAACTAGTTTTACGACATAGCTACCCCCACTTCACGGATTAATATTTATAAATAATTTTGTATATGATCAATTATGAATCTTGGAGTATCGTTATTAGCAAAACTTTACTATTTTATTTATTAAAGTATGTTTTATAATCAAGATTTTGTCAGAAGTATACACTTTCAAGGCGGACTTATCATTATTCTTGTATAGTTGTCTTTTGAAAGGCTCAGTCCTTAAAAGTAAATGATAGGCTGTTTTTATGGTTTCTTATAATATTACATAATGTTCACTATAACTTACTATGAGAACATTGAGATTGAAAACATTGTTGAACGATATAAATATGTCCTAATCTGGTAAATGCGATTTATTCGCTTTCTACAAACATTGTTTACAATTATTAAGAACTCGTGGATATATTGCGCATGGTACTCATCTACTTAAAATTATATTGTAATTTCATATGAGACTTTTATATTCTTTGATAATAAATAGGCCCGAAGGTCATTATAGATATCATGTCTCTCTTTTGCATTTAAGTCTTGTAATCCCCTATTTCCCTCCTTGTGTATTTTCAAATTATCTGTTTTCATATTTATCCAGATAGCTAGGTCTGTATACTTTGGGCTGGGCATTCGGGAGTAGACCAATTAAAGGTCCCTGGTGATCAACCATTACTTTATTTGTCTTACAACGTCTCCTCTATAGAGGAGGGTTGAGCTGCGCCACTCGTCTTCACAGGGTTTCATCTTTTTTGGTCTTATTACTCAAATTGTTGTTTTGTTTGTTACAAGCCCGTTCTAAGCCATGGATACTACATCACTGGACACATCTGAAGTACTTGTTGGTAAATCACAAGTGTATAAGCTGAACCGAGAGGCGTTAGTTGCGGAGCTGGTGGTTCGAGGGATATCTATTGACCCTGAATCCAATGTACGTGAAGTGAGAGCCATGCTGTCCCGGGAGCTGGGTGAAAAAATTCCATTACATTCTATTCTTAGTGATAGTGACGCTTCCCGTCAGGTGGTTGATAGAAGTGTAGACCCACCTCTGGCAGATGTTTTATGCGTGCCCCATTAGATCCCGTTGGTACACTCTGTCCCCTCAGGACCCTCTTTCTAACAATAATATTGTTCTGTCAGATGGGTCAGGTTTTAATAGGACTTGGTCCAAAGTTGTCGGCGATTGGTTGAATCGCATACCCGTCTGTGACGGACAGGATAGTTCTTCGTTATTCGCCTTTTTGTTGGAGGTAAACAAAGTTCATAAGTTGCATCTTGTCAAGGATTCTGAAATATTAGTGTTATGTCTTGGGAAAACCACGGGAGTATTAACTCACCTCATATCAGAAGGAATTAGTCAAGGAATCCCTATGGCCTCTGAAAGAATAGAATATTTGCTTCAATATTCTCCAGAAGAGAAAGGGCGTGTCTTTGTTAGGAGTTTGTATATCGCTTTCAACTCCCTCACGAGTCCTTAAGAATGTTTATTCTGTCTGTGTCTGAAGCTGCGAACATCCTCAACTTAATGCTCAGTGAATCTCAGATTGTAGAAATAATACTTGAAAATGTATCGCCGCTTACTAGGAGAAATTTTGTGTTCTCGCATCTGCCATGTTCTTTTTCGGAATTGTATTCCTTGGCGTCAAAAATTGAGGGTTCTCGTTTAGCTGAAAGCGAATATTTTGATAAACACCCCATAACTATCTCTAAATCCCTCTAGTTAATTTGTCCCCTCAGATTCTGTTTCAACAAAAAATAGCGGCCATTTTATGTCGGCTCGGGCGTCCCCCGTGATTAATAGAACCAATTATAATGATTCGAGAGAGCAACATGGAGGTTAAGGTAGACGTGACCTATATCGCGTAAGATGTTTTCGTTGCAATAAATTAGGACATCTCCAATATAACTGTGTGGCGGGCAACGAGTGACGTGTAGTCAGGGGAGTTGTCCGGCTACACAGCGTCCCAAAAAACCGCTCTGTGCTCCTGTTCCCATGGTTGAGCTTAGTATAGGTTCGAATCAAGGTGTCACTTTAATCGACACTGGGGTCAATATATCCTTTATTGATGCCAAGTATCTGGGTAAAATCCAAAGTGGAACGCTTAGAAGAGGTATTTAAATTAAGAAGTGTGCTCCCCGCACGTTTATTTTAGGTAATGGGAGTAAAATAGTCCTTGATAGACAAGTTTGCCCTTCCCTTAAAATTGATCGTTTTTCGTGGAAAATAAAGTTGTATGTGGCTGATAAGCATGTGTGCGGCGTTATTTTGGGAAATTACTTTTTATGGGCCACCGGGGGTATTTTGAATTTAACCATGCGGCATTCAAATTTTTGGGCTAGACCCGAAGTTAAGGTGCCATTGCGCCTGAGTTCTAGGCCTATTAGGTGCAATAGAATAGGGACGGTTGAGGAGCGTATTAACCTTTTCATAAATGATTACTCTTATGTAATAACACCAATCTGGCGAAAATTTGACGTGCTGCCCTATGACATTGTAGTTACGGATGAGGTTCCTGTCAGGTTGGGTCCCTATTCTGGTGCCCCTTCCACCGGAAATGAAGTTTTTTTTCGGGAACTGATGATTTAGAAAGGAAGAGAATAATTAGACCATCTAAATCCCCTTATGCTATTCCGGCATTTATTATAGCAAGAAGAGGACAAGGTTACCGATTAATTGTAGATTACAGAAAGGTAAACAAAAAAATCCAGTTTGACCCGTACCCGATGACGAGCGTAGAGATCGCTTTCCAACATCTAGGGGGTGCTAAGATATATAGTCTCATTGATTTTAATGCCAGCTTTTAGCAATGCGTGCTCACCGAGCATTCTAACAAGTATACGGCATTCGTCACTCCTTTGCAGCTATATGAGTTTAACGGCGTGCCACTGGGCCCTAGTATCGGTGGTCAGGCCTCAAGCCGCGTTCTGGATCATATTTTCTCCGACCTTAAGTACAAATTCGTGTTTAATTAACTGGGCGACATCTGTATGAATAGTAATTCGCTTGACGAACACATTGGGCACTTAGACATAGTGCTGAGCCGCTTGCGAGAGGCGGGACTTAGGTCAACCCTGACAAAGTCATGTGGGTCAAACAATCCATTAAGTATTTGTGATATATTATTTCTAATGGAAACATGTTGGTTGGCCCCGACTGGGTGAAACCCATTGTTGAGTACCCACAACCCAAAAACGTGAAAGGACTGATGAGCTTCATAGGCATGTATGCCTACTACGCGCGGTTCATCCCGCATTTTTCAGAAATTTCCGCCTCTTTGAATTAGCTGAAGAAAAAAGGTGTCGTATTCCTCTGGGGTGAGGAACAATCTCGGTCCTTCAAAACTCTCAAGAGCAAGTTCATATGTCCCGAAGTTTTACACATAACTGAATTTTTTTTTTGCGTATTCTTCATGTCGATGCCTCCTTTGTCACTCTAGGTGCAGTTTTGTTCCAAAGATCATCAGATGGTGTTCCTCCGGTGGCATTCACCAGTAAAACTCTATCTCAGTCTGAGTAGAAATACAGTGTTTTGAGAAAGAATGTATCACCTGTGTCTTTGACATAGAGAAATTCTCTGACTATTTAGAACAGCATGAGTTTGAGTTATACACGGACAATATGTCGTTGTCATGGATCTGGCGGCATCCTAGGCAATTAGGAAAGATTGGCAGGTGGGTTTTGCGCTTATCCAAATACAAGTTCACCACCCATCATGTTCCTGGTTGCAGTAACGTGACTGCCGATGCCCTGTCCCGGATAGCTGAAGACCTGGAGCCCATTGGGACTGATAATGTAGAACATCCGTTTAGTTTGATTCATTCTATCCCTCAATCATTTGTTTTTATCAGTGAACATCAGAGAAATAACCCGTGGTGCTCAGATATGATGGATAAAATACTTAATGGTGATGATTTGGGGCCATGTTCTCTTCACAAAGGTCTTTTGGTGGTTTTTAATGGTAAAAGTAAAGGTAGGAAGATTTTTGCCCCAGCTGTGGTGCGCCCTATGTTGATTATGTTGATTATGTTGTTTGGTCTCCTCCTTCCTCTTCCCGACTGAGTCCCGAGGTCCGTCCACCCTTGCCTTATATAGGCGCCTCTCGGGCGGAATGGTGGACGGTCCCCCGGGGACAGCTGAGAGCGAGGAAGAAGGAGGACCTTTGGCTGAACGCCTTTATTGCTACAAATTTACATAGTCATACAGTTTACAATATCTTATATGTACAGCATACTCATAAGTTCGATGTAGATATTCTCAGGATGAAAGGTCCCTGCCGTTATTCCTTCTCTGTTGAGTAGTCTCTTCAATACCTCCCTTGATGGGTAGTCGGCCGGGTTTTATGTGGACCCTACCAAGAATGTGTCCCACAGAATCCTCCTTATGATGTTCATCACTCTCAGGTGATATTATTGGTATATTGTTGGGTTCTCCTCCCGCTTGCAACTGCTCCCGATATCCCTTCACACCCCGCTTTTATACTCGATCTCTTGTGCGGAATGTAAAGGGAAGGTCGGGAGGCAGAGAAGCGAGAAGAGGAGCCCGGAGACCTTTATTATTATTATTATTATTATTGTGACCGAGTCACAACATGGAAGGAATATTATTACATTGACTCACCATCTCTGGCTCCATTTGGCTGTTCCACACAAACACATCACTTCAGCGCCCAGGGCTACTTTCAACTGAGACGAGGAACATTTTCAGCGAAGTTACGCCTCTAAGTTGCCCCACCCCAGAAAAGAAAATAAGAGACGATCGACATGCGCAGATCGGTGCGCGCCAGTGACAGTGCAGTGAAATCAACAGTCGGTTGGGTGGCGCGAGATTTGAAATCTCGCCCAGAATATGTGAGAGCATTCCAGAAAAGTGCACCCCCCTTCTCCCTTTCTCCTGCCTTGCTTACTGCGCTGTGAGATCACGTGACTCTGACTTGGTGTATATAATGGCAGGACTCTAAAGCCATGACACACATTTCTCCGCATTCTCTAGGTGAGACACTTTGTGTCCATTAATATTTATAAATTTAGTCATTAATATTTAGTTTACTTATATCAAAATTTTGTTTGGGTTAAGATTAATTCTAAATTACGTTTCGGACGATATCTTTTTATGATTTAACTTCATTTATTATATATTGGAACTGCGATTTTCGTAGAAGTTATGGCAGCACAGTTTGGGACTTAGGGATATTATTATTTAGGCTAACGTATCTCATCCGCTTCACGGATTGTTTTGAAACCATTAGTACCGCCATGTTTGATGTGCGGGATATTAATTATATTGTACCTTTTGTGTACTTGGGTAAAATCATGTGGAAAGGTCATGTTACCGTCATTATTGGGAGATTGAATTCCCATTGATTTGAACTTGGTTGATAAAACCTGGGGCCGCGAGCCCACGCTCTTAGTGTATTAGTATTGTTAATAGCTAGGTTATTCAATTTTATGATGCATCTGTATAATGGCTCTTAGTTCCATTTTTTTTAGCCTTAGAATGGTTGTGATGGTAACTCTTTTTGGGAACTCTCTCTTTTTCATAAGTTATTGGGGAGTCACCGATGGCGAATAGTCTATGTCTTGTGTTTATTGCTAGTATGCGGGTTATTGTTGCTACTTTAAATTATTATCATTAGGCATTACGGATTTCTATGAAGGTCAATTTGAATGTTTGTTAATACTGTGGGCCCCTTTGGAAGCCATCTTATTACTTGGGGTCGTGCCCCATTATTTGTTTGTATTTTATTTTTAATGGCCTTACTTTGCCTGCGCCTAACTCTGGGCTTGTCCCACTCGTTTCTCATCGAGTTTTGTTTTTGTTATTATTGGAAATAAATAAACTCTCTTGTGACCAACCTGACTTTTATTTGTGATATAAATAAAGGGGGGGGGGGTTACATTATTATTATTATTATTATTACAGCCATAAATATATACATTATTATTCAAAGACATGTGGTACACGGAGCATTAGACATATTAAGTAAGGGTTTCTTCTTATATTCCTGATTATCTACGTTGACCCCTGCCTCGCCACTGAGGTCCTGCCGATCCTCTGGGTGGGCTGGATACCTCGTGTATACTGGATACGTCGGTGGAGGTGGGGTTAACCCCGGTGGGTAGATAGCAGGTGAGGCGTCATTCCTTGCAGCGGCGACGGTGGTGGGCCAACCCCTCGTGAGCGCGATGTACATCACATTTATCCTGTGGATGAGGAGTCCCTGGACTGGAGTAGGTAGAGATCTGTAGTTGGACGCCAGTGAGAGGAGGAACTGCACCTGGCGTTTGTCTCTTCCAGGCGGGAGCTCGAACAGTTTGGCCCTGAGTGACAGAACTAACCGTAAGGCTGGCACTTCTTCGACTTGAAGCACGGTGACTTCAGGCGGCGCTAACGATGCCCACGCTTCTGCACTAGGCAGTGGGTCTCCCGGGGCAGCTTGGGCGCCGGCCGTGGGTAAGTTGACCACGGCTATCCACGTTTCTAATCCTCTCATCCATGGTTTGCGAGAGCTCTCGGATTGCTGCTAGCAGTTGTCGATTGTTCGGCTCCTCCATGGTATTGTCCAAGTCTCTCCTGAATATTACGGTCTTAATCGGGCTCATCGCGGGGCTCCTCACTCTTAGTCTGGATGGTGTGACCACTGATTCGTTGAAGTAGGTGAGTTCCGTGTTGACCGGTGGTGTCCGTGGGCGATCTGGACTGGATTCGTGTTGTGAACCTGGTGATGTGCCCGACGATGGTATCCCGGGAACTGATGTGGTCTTTCCAGATTGGAGGTCTAGGTTGGAGTCTCTTTCGTCAGCCAGTTCCAGTAGGGTGCTGCTGACGTTCTCCTTGATAATTCTTGTGATGTTGGCCTTAACTTCCTCGAGGTATTTGTGGTATGCGTTCCGTTGTTTCTCCACTAGTTCAAGGCACTTCCTGGACATGTAGCTTACGATTTCCTTTGGGTAGTCTCGTAGCGGTGTACTTGTTGTTGCGATATACTTGTTGTTGGGTTCTCCTCCCGCTTGAAACTGCTCACTTGGGCATTCTTAAGACGTATCGTAGGATTTCTATGGAGTTCTTTTGGCCGAGGATGTATAAGGATGAGAAGCTACAAGTCAGGAAATGTGAGGATTTCCAAAAGGCCAAATCTGCACATAAAACGAAGGTGGGGCTTCATTCGGCTGATGTGGCCCGACTTCTGTGGGAGAAGGTGTTTATTGACTATGTAGGACCCCTGCCCCGATCCTCCTTAGGGAATACTTGTATGCTTATTATTTTGGATGCTTTTTCGAAGTTTATCGTGATGTTTCCTCTGAGGAAAATGAAGGCTAAGACCACCGATAACGCTCTCGCTAGATGCATGTGGGCTGTGTTTGGTGCCCCACGTGTTATTGTTAGCGACAACGGGCCGTGTTTTAGATCGGCTTCCTGCAAAGACCTGTGTTTTGGATGGGGCCTCTACTATCCATGTCCCAACCACATGGAGCGATTCAAAAGTAACCTTAAGATGGCCTTGACCATTTTTTTATTCCAGTGAACAAGAAAAATGGGTTCACGACATGGAGTTTTTAAATGTTTCCTTTAATTCGGCATTCCACGAATCCATTGATGTTTCTCCGGCATCGGTGTTCCTAGGGTTAGAACTCAACCACCCTCTTTTGGCTATGTGTGATGTGGACCCTTTTCTCGGGAGAGCGGGGGGATGAGGAGGTCTCTCATAAAGATAGGTGCCAGGAGGTTTTCTAAAATATAAGGAATGCTCACAGGAAAGTCGCTGAAAGGTAAAATCATGGGTGTATCCCAGTATACCTGACTGTAGGTGATTCAGTCCTCTGCAAATGTTACCTTCAGAGCTACGCGGCTGACAAAATCTCGGTGAATCTGAGTCCTAGGTGGAGCGGTCCATACCAAGTGGAACGCTTTCTCACACCTATAACTTTACTATTAAGTGATGTTGGCGATCCTTTGATAACTAGGCGAGCACATGTATCGCAAGTAAAATCCACTGGCATCAAAGAGTCCTCATCCCTGGCCCAGGGATGAGTATGTAAGTCCGTCCGTGACAAATGTATGTTATTTATTATCTAAGAGAAAGTCCGGAGGAGATCCGGTATGGGTTTATGGAGCTCTAACTCTCCGAACGTATCTTGTCCAAAATATATGGATATAGATTATTCAAGCCTTGTCATGAGAACTGAATTCTGAGATCTGAGAAATTAAAATTTTATTCTTTGGCTGTAGTTGCTGTTTAATCCTATTTTAGAGCTATTTAACTCTGTAATAATGAAAGCAATGGCTGTGATAATGCAATGGTTAATATAACTTGATTTGATCATTGTTGGTACATTAGGGAATAGAATAGTAGGAAATTTGTTGATAGTAATTTATGCATTATGTAAATAACATCTGAATAATGATATCGTGAGAATTATTCTGTCAAATAGTGGTTTGTTTGAGTTAATGTTAGTTAAGCTAGCCATGTATATACTGAGATTAATGCTTAAGGGGGGGGGATTTTGTTTTTTTATTTTGTATTCGCTCGGTACTGGTTTTGTGTTAATTTGCTCAGTGGACTCCTTCTTCCCTCCTTAATTCCATTCATCGTGGCATGGAGAAGAAGGCCCAGAAACATCTCCCGAGGCAGCTGCTAAGCCACTAGGGTGGTGGGGACGCTGAAGGACCTGGAGTGCCGTCCTGACTCGTTGAAATTGGTGTTGACCAGCCGCTGGGTCTGTGACCAAGAAAGACGTCTCTTGGATCACAGTCTTAAAAGTTTGAACCACCTAACTGCTAGGGATTGTTGGGGGCTGTCTCTTCTAGGGGCAGAGGATTTGTACCGTGGCCACAAACATCTACCTCCACCACCTACAAAAGTCACACACTTACCCTATTCTACTGGGATACCGGCACCTTGTTTACATCCTCCACTCACATCAACAAATATAACTGTCTACCACTTAAGTTAAAAAAGAAGGAAGTCCCAGAGTGCGTCGCAATCTGTCCCAATTTCACAGAGTGGCGAGTGATGCGCAGGCGCTAGGACAAAGAAAAAAAATGCTCTCTGTGCAAGCTGTAAAGACTCATAAATACCTTTGCTTGTTTTATTACTAGTTTTTATCTTGTTATGTTTTCTCTTCGGAAAAAACTTTTGTTCGTTACTATTTTTGTCAATGTTGGTTTTGTGTACCTTTAAGTAATATAGAAGACTTGGTATCTTTAATCTCTCTAAGTTATCTCAATATTTTTCTCTCGCTAATAAATCATTCCTGAATTATATCTACTTGATGGGTATTTTATTGTGAAACGTAACAACATACTTTTTTTTACTAATTCAGATGTTTCTCGACTTTTGAAATGCTTTGACTTGCTTGTATCACGTTTTTATCAATTGGAGCGCTTACATAGGTGATATATCCCTTAAAAACGAAACGTAGTGACACATGTAACTTATAAACTGTATAAAACAAATTTAAATATCGATGATACTTACAACGTCTCCCCCCTTTCACGTATTGTAATGAATTTATTTTATATGCTAATAATACATGGGGTAAGCTAGACTCAAGAAAGTTAAAGTGAATATATAATATAAAAAATACAATGAGACTGTATTTATTTCTTGTTAGCTAAGTACATTAAAAAGTCAACAATCCACAATAAATTAGCAATAAATACTAGAACACTAGAAGTAAAGTGGTAGCGTATTGTTTATCTAAGTCTTAACAAGAATTAAGCTAATATACTTCAAAGAGCCTAAATATGTATTCATTTGAAATTTTTGGTTTACCAATCCCTTCCGACCAATCCTGTTGAGTTTTATTAGAATCTATCCTTCTCCTTGTATCAGTAGTAATAAGCTGTAGATGTTCAGATTTAACGGTTAGACGCATACTACTCGATAGTAATTTTCAGAAATGTATAGTGTTTTCTAAAAGATAATATATATATATATTTGATAATTTAACTCAAGTTTTTCAAAATATATTTTTGAAGAATTTAGTAAAGAAAATATGATATAGCCTGAAACTGCTACATTGAAAAGTGTATTAAATTGATTTACAGTTTTAACAAAGATTTATTTATTTTTAGCACCGAGTATTAGTAACTATTCAGGTTATACGCAAATTATTATTTATTTACATAAATTTAAATATAGCTAATGTAAAAAAAACCCACCAAATTGGTCAATCATTAGTAATAGCTGAAATACAAAACAATTATTATCAAATAAGAGTGTAATACACTAGGAATAGCATTATTACCATTCAATCTGAGTCTATCTTACTCATGTCTTCTTACTCCGATGATTTAGTGGCTGAATTAAGCGCAACTATCTCTGTCTATGTCCATTTCCATGGGCCCTGACCCCCAGATCTTGCGGTTCCTGGTGGATGGAATGACGGCGATCAACATACCTGAGACGATAATCCACAATCCGGCCATGTAGAAAGACAAATCCCACGTTTGCGTCTCATCAAACACCCAACCTGGTTTCAAGGTCATACGTTATATTAGCATTCATATCATTAGTCAATAGCCTATATTATATAAATAAATAAATAACTTACGTGATGAAGAGTTTGCTTTGAAATATAAAAAAAAAGTGTTGTTTTCTTTTAGCATTGACAAATTATAACTATCGGTATTAATTAATATTTGTCAAAATTGAGAACTTCAGACCATATAGTTAAACGTTTGAATTAGTCCTGTGCGGGAATTATATTTTGACTTTGGGAAATATTCGGACAGGAAATAATATTTTCCCGCCGGAATTGAATGGGAAGCAGGAAAAAGAAATTAAAATTATTTTTTGTCTTTTATTTTTTATTTTATTTTTTGTGTTCATAAATTGCAGTCCAAACTTAGTATTTCCATTCATTCCAATAAAAAAAATAATAATGAAAAAGTTATAGTTTTAATTGAGTTAAATATAGTGGTAAATGTAAAAAAAAAAGAATATTCAGGAAAAAGGATTAAAATTTTTGTTAGGTTGCAGCTATACGTTCAAACTATAAGTTTAAATCCGGTTATTTTGTAAAAAAAAAAAATTAAGTTAAAGGAAACATTATACATGTTAACATGTTTATATTAATTTATTTTTAAATTGTACGTTTTCCAAATAAAAACCAAATAATATTTTATCCGAAAAGTTTTGAATGAGGTTTTTGATGTAATGTGAATTAAAAATCCTACGTCTAATACAACAATTATATTTGTATATTTTTAATTAGGGACTAAGCTTTTATGGTATACATATAAATAACTTCTTAAAATGTTCTTAAAAAACTCATGGCGAGACTTTAAATTAATACTTACACAGTTAAACAATAAAACATTCAAACTAAAGTGAATAAATAAAAGTGAACCACACCACAGTCAGATTCATATAAATAACAGACATATTTCTCGACTGAGTCAGTGTGCCCGGTTACCTCTTATGATTTAGTTACTAAAGTTCTCGCAGAAAGCGCTGCTGCATTCCAACACAACAACATTAGTTGAACAAATTTTATAATCTACTATCTAGGATACAAAATCATATGGAAGCCATTACGAATAATAATATTTATGTAGTGGAGCTGTCTTATTAGTATTATTAGCACAACGTCTTACTACCCGTTTGGGTTAAACGCATGGACCTAAAAAAGAGTGATGAAAGTGTATTTCGTGTACAGCTTGATATTAAAAAGCCACTTTATTATTTTGAGCTAAACATATATTTCCCTCAGTTATATATAGTTTGGTTATGTTATTTAATACCACTAGGTTGTGTTGTAAGGTAGTTAAAAAAAAGTGACTGGATTTTCGGGTATCCATCTACTTAACAAAAATTAAATACAAACGCGACATTAATAACTAACTTTTTTTATGTTTTCACGAAAAATCCCGAAATATATTTTTCCCGACCTAGTTTCGGGAGCAACCAATTACCAGAATTTTTCTCCCAAGTTCGGGATCCCACACAATCCTAGTTTCATAGTTTGAGTATATGAATTTGGCTCTTCCAGCTTTTGTATGTCTAACTGCTTGTTAAATAACTACTATTGTGTGTCAACCTCCCATCGTTAACATAAAATTTAATTTATTGTCACAACGATAAAAAAAATATTCACTTGTCTTTCATCATTCAAATTTTTTACAGAAAGCAGGAACTTTCTAAGTGGAATTATCTCAGAAAAATTATTATTTGTTAATTAGAATGAGAAATTTAGGGGATGAAGAAGAATATAGTTCTCTATTCATACTGAACCTGTGAGTAGACTTAAAAATGTTACATATTTTTTTATAATTTCACACACAGAGTCTGATAACGTGAATTAAGAGTTTCATTAAATCATTAACAAATACCTGCTATTTCATAAAAGTCAAAAGGTTAAGAGAAGCAAGGCCGTAGCCTTTTTGGGGGTTAAACCTCCCGCTGCCCCNAAATTTTATTAACAAAATATACATGGCTTTATTTATGGCTCAAACAATATCAATATTGAGATACCAATATAAATTAGGGGGCTGTGTCACCATAAAAACAACTCAGAGAGCTTCTTGAGGTGTTTAATAATAATAATAAAAAAATTCTCCTTGCCTTCAGCAGTTATGGTGTTATGTGGCCAAAAAACACTTCATATAGCATTTAAAGGTGTTTAATATCTAAAAAATTTCCTAACTTTTGGTGATTATGTTTCCTAAAAAAAACCCACTTCTGATAGCTTCTAGAAATGTTTATCATTTATAATTTTTTTTTAGCTTTCGGCAAATGGGGGATGTGCCCACCAAACCTCTCTGAAATTATTGGCTGGCTTTAGTGCCTTGAAGGGAAGTCAGAATACTCAGAAAAAGATTTAATGACTTGATCAGAAAGGATGTGGAAGTAAAATGTTAGACCTGGAAAAACCTATGGACCCAAATAAGTGTACAAAGACAGGACGACAAAATGGATAACTATGGTCAACCTCGTTGGGAAACTGGAGATGAGAACTGATGATGGTATGGTTTCAAGGACTCTAATAATATATTATAGTTTCCATACAAAGTGCAATGTCTTGCTAATTATGAACTAATCAAGAATAAAACCATACAGCTTAAAAATAATAACAAAGGGAAATCTTTTAAATTGTTAATTAATATCTGGTAGAGTGTACTTTCTAACACAGTAGTATGTTGATAGGGGAGATATATACCTGCTAATGGTGGGCCTATGAGGTTTCCTATGCCCTGACACAAGAGTATTAGGCCATAAGCTGTTGTGAAGCGTTCAAGAGGTATGAGCTGCACTAGTATAACAGGCGTGAACGAGAAGCTAGAAGCGAAGAACAGACCAAACATGGCGACCGAGGACATGAGTAGTATGTAGTTGAAGGTAAACAGAGGCATGGCTAATACTGCGACTCCACACATTATCAGGCAACCTGCATATGTTTTCGTCACGTTCATCCATTTCTGGTCACCTGCCCATCCCAGGGCAACCTGAAACACACAGCACAAGTATATAGCTTCAACAAATCTATTCTCTCACGAGTACCGTGTCTATGTATTAATATACTACATATAAATAACTATAAAGCATTAATTATTGACATTAAATACAGTTACTAGGAGTACAAGCTTGACAAATCTTACACGCAGTACAAATCAAGGTGGTATATTATGAGAAATCTTTTGAAAATTCAAGTAGTATTTTTATAGTACCACATAGCCCTTCCGGGTTATATGCATTAATAATTATGTACTAATTATGCTAATGTGTTAGGAATGAAGAATGTTGAATTCAAAAGAATTGTACAATCATTTGTGTGGAAGGAGAATGGAAAACCACCCTCAACACACGCTACCAGGATTTGAACCCCGATCTCCCCATCAGTGCGAGAGTGACGCGTTGTACCACGCGGCCAGTGAAGTGGGTTCCAGTAGCAAGACCACCAATCACGATAAGAATACTATGTATAGGAGCAGTAGAAAGTGAACATAATAAAAATCAACTTGGTAAATAATCTATACGAATCAGACCCGATTACAATATGTTTGATAGTCATAGGTCGAAGTACCGTGCGTTGATACATATTGCGCTGTCAGCGGAAGGAACTTGAAGCACAAAAGTGAGAACCACAAAGCTAAATTCTGCTTATTGACGTTACACACATCTTTAAACTGTCTTATTGTATTGAGTACGACACAATAAAAATATCAAGTCTAAAGCGTCAGAGTGAGATCGCGGTTATATTGTAGTATGTTTCACTCTATATGAAAACACCAAGGAATTCATAGAGTATTTTATAACTTTCCTGGTAGGCCCTAAGATGAAGATAAACGAAACAAGTGAGTTAAAGCAGTTGACAGAAATAATTTAGTAAATCTATTATTATTATTATTATTATTTGTATTTTCATGAATCTTCAGGTTTTTAAAAAAAATTGAGTGAATCCAATGACTGGATCAAAAAATCACTCAATTTAAAATAGATACCTAGTTGGCTAGTTAGAGTCCACGAATCGTCTACAAGGCAAAATTCATATAAAAAAAAAAGAAGAGCGGTAATGTCAAAACATTAAAACTTTTGTGTTTCAATGTTTGTTTGATTTTTTATACTATTAGAATCCAGAAGAAAATGCCACATTTGTGCATTGAATTCCTCCTAGATTTTCTCCTATTTTCCTATGTGGGCTTTATTAAATCAATTTTCATTTGATTTGTTCCTTATTTCTGTAAATTTTCATTGGACCTCCTCATTGTTAAACATATAGACCTATAAGGCGGACACGTGTAGGTTTAACACCTTACACTATTGTTATTATTATTATTATTATTATTATTATTATTATTATTATTATTATTATTATTATTATTATCACCACGTCTTGTAGCGTGTCAATCATGTAAAGTTGGCACCTACACAATTAAGCTACATAAAAATACGAAATTATAATAATTATATTGGCAAACTCCAAAGAAGTGAATTAGATTTGAGATATTTAATAATAATATCCTTCAAAACCTACTTTTAACGACTGGATGGACTCGGATATGATCAACGTGCTTCCAATAGAAAATACTACAAAGGATTTTAATAATACAAATCTGCATAAAAATACTAAACTTATAATAGTGGAATCCAAGGAAGATAATTAAAGCCGATACATTCAGGAATAATATGCTTAAAGACTTACTCACCGTGGCTGGATGGGATTGGATACCACCAACATGCCTTCTAGAAAAATATTTAACAAGTATGGCGACAGGGTGCTTCTAAACATATCCGATCCTAAACACCCCCCTCTCAGAACACTCGTTATGGGTTGCACGCTTCAGATGTCACTCATAACCCGTGGGATATTGTGTTTGTGGACTTCGTGGGACCCATCTCTCGTTCTATCAATGGGAATACCTGTGTTCTTAATCTCATTGATGGGTTTTCTGAGTTTGTTGTTATTATCCCGCTAAGGAATATGAGAGGTTCGACCACCGTTAAAGCCTTGTCTGATAGAATGTGGGCAATTTTCGGGGCACCTAGAAAAATAGTCAGTGATAATGGACCCTGTTTTCGATCCAAAGTATTCCATGACATATGTTTTGCGTTGGGAATCAAACATGTGACTATTAGTTCGTATAACCCTGCACCTAATCAGGTAGAGAGATTTAATAGATAGCTAAATATTGCTTTGACCATTTATCATGGTAGTTCCCAGCCTCACTGGGACAAGGAGCTAAACTTCCTCTCTCTTGCTTTCAACTCAGCTATTCACGAGTCTACACCCCTTTATCTTTATTACTTGGCAGGGAATTGAGTCATCCCTTGTTGGCAATTTGGGACGTTGACCCTCTGCTTGGGTATTGTGGGACCTCCACGTATTATGAAAAGTGTAAGCTTGCCTTTCATAATTTGCGGAGATCCAGAGCCAGGGTGGCCGCGGCTTACAACCGAGGTAGGTTGCCTGTAAATGTTTATGTAAATTACACGGTAATGTGCCGCACCTTACCATTGAGTTCAGCTTCCGACAGGATCTCTGCCAAGCTCACTCCAGGATGGAGCGGTCTATGGAGATTGAGTTCATTTTTAACACCTGTATCCGTACTACTCGAACTCGTGGAGGATTAGCAACAAAGTCATCGGGCTCATGTAAGCCATTTAAAGAAGGTACAATAAATATTGTATATTTGTAAATATTAGATGTTGTAAGACAATATAATTAATAAGGTTAACTATTATATTGTGTTGAAAAATTTTCTACTACATCTAGTAGAAACAATATTAGAAAAGAAGTAAGGAATTATCTTTAAAAGAACATACGTAAAGTAAATATGTTAAAATAAATTTGAGATAATCTTGTGTATGCTATCTATCTGACTTTTCTTCTGCTACCCCTTTTCCTTTCCGTCGGCTTCAACTCGCTAGAAAGAATGGTAATAGTTTTCTTCAGATGTCTGTCCATTGCCACGAGGGAAGAAGACGAGCAAGTTATGCAAGCCGGAAGATTTCGATGTAGTTGCCGTGGCCTACTCCCAAGGGGCAAGATAATTCTGTAGATGTCTCCTCGCCATCAGCTTTTGACCGCCTTATGGAGAACCTCCTTTGAAGGGTAAGAGTCTTACTACCCGTTCGGGTTATACGCACTTACGCTATGTGTAATAGTAGGGGGGATTGTGAGATTAAATGGAGGACCTACAGTTTAACGTGGAATCCGAACCACGGTGGAGGCCTGGTATTCCCCACATTCCCAAGTTGTAACTAAAACACGTCTTTTCAGAGGTTAAAGAAGGGTTTGGAAATCAGATAAATATGTGCTGGGGCCGAGGATTGAACCCCGTACACCAAGCACATAAGTCTGACACCTTACACCTAGACCACCAGATCACCTCATAATCTATAATTTAGCAATATAAAAATTAGAGATGAATATTCAGTTATATTTTTGTCAAAAATGCACTGCACATTGATGACAATTTTTAAGCGCAGTGGTGACCGTATTTGTACTGCAGAAACTACAAAGATCAATGTGTAGGCCTACAGAGTTTAGTTCTGTCTACAAAAACAAATAAGTTCAAATTAATTGTTTTCCTGATCCGGTTATTTGCTTTACTCGTATTTTAAAAATAGTCCAGATTCACGAAAATATAAACAATATATTTATTTTATCTATTTCTATTAACTGGGTGAACCCAACTAATTAGTTTTTTCTTAATTTCAAGTCTTACTTGGAAAATAATAAAATATTATATATCCTTTGTGTTTTAAATCGACTTTAACATCCTAGTACAATAGTTATTATTATCTTACTCTGAGACCTAATGCTTGATTCATCAGATTATTATAATAAAACAAAGTTTAAATATGTGTAAAACCGTAGTGCACCACAACTTAGCTTTGTGTTTTAGTAGAGTCCGACACTTTAGTTAAGTTGGTAGCGTATCGTTCTACTGAAATAAAGATACCGGGTTAAATTCCCAAGATGACCGAAAAATTTATCTTTACTAAAATGTAGGTTTCCCCTTCCGTTGGGATGAATTAATGACCGGAGACTGGGTGTTGTGTCTGTTATAGATGTAAGTTAGATTTTAAGGCCCAATCTTACAATGTCACGTTAAAGTCCTCGTAACTTAACCGTTTGTAAAGTCTAACCATTGGTTAAACTTAGCGTTGCGTTTTACAATACTATTTTTATGTGCGCGTCAAATTATGGATAGGTGCCTTCCATTAGTTCTTAGCATTAACTTTCTCGGAGCGTTAGATTTGTGTCAAAGCTTTTGATTGGCCTAACTTGACCATAGAGAATATAACCAAGTCATTACAACGTCTATGGAACTGTTATGAAAAAATCAATCAAAACGAGTTCAATTCATCAAGTTTGTTGAGGTTATCTGCTATATTTTATCGTATTTATTTTCCTGCTAAAAGGTCTGTTGAGAATCATAAACGCGAACGAAGTGTAAATTTTAGCAAAGAAGAGGAAATGTTGCTGATTGAATTAATTAATCAAAGTCGTCATAATCATACAATAAATCAGCCATTTCATAATATAAATAAAAGTAACCTCACTTTAATAATAACAACAATCGCCTTGAAAACAATATGGCGGAGTGTTTAACGTTGTTAATGTGGACGTTATGTTTGCTAACCGGAAGGTAGACCTCGCGTTAACTTTACGAGCACATTTACGTGAACATTAGCGCTAACCAAACATTGTAAAATCAAAAGTAGTGGTCGTTATCGCTTAACCTGTTGTTAAGCCCTAACGAATAGAATAACATGACATTGTAAAATTGGGCCTAAGTACTGTACTGAGATAATCAGTCGGTTCAAAAAGTGCACGTTAAATACCGGTAGCTAAAAAAAAAGTGTTTTAGCAATATCCTTAGCTTTTGTGTTGCAATATACTACCACTAGCATCTCAGTAAGCGTCAACCCCAGTGCCTATAGTCAATAATCTTGTCTGGTGTAGTTCCTTTCAATAATTAATGGGACGTTCCCCTGTTATACCCACCATGCCGATGAAGTTTGTAATTCCAATGGCTGACAGCATGACTGAAGCATCTTGCTCGGTGTAGCCATTATGTGTAATGTGTTCTGCTAGATAGAAGTACGGAACGATGAACCACGTGAACAACAAGATGGTTGACAAAGACATCATCAGAAAGTGTAACTCGAGGAACATGCTGAAGTCAACCATTCCCTTCAGAAGTTCTAATATATCTTCATACCATTTCTAGAATAAAACACATATTTAGAAAATCTTAACCAACTGAATTTAATATATAGTTCCGTAATTATTAAGGTGAGACACAGATGATATGCAATCAAAATATTTCACAAATTTAATGTTAAACAACAATTAATAGTTTTGAATATATGTTGAATACCCCGAATTCATAATATGCAATCGGGGGAAACAGGGAATTATCCCTTAATTTTGGTAGGAAGAATAATTTGGGATACTTTTTTTCTCCCACCAGATTCCTACTATTATTGGTTAGAAGAAAAGTCTTGCTAAAAAAATAGAAGTATATATGAGTATATTTAAGCCCCTCCTCCCCCTCAAATTCATCAATATGTATCGATGGTTACATAATAATAAATCCAAATTATAAAATAAAGTTATTTCCCATATATATTCAAAGGTGAATTATTGTATACAACTTATAAGTTTGTGTAAATTTTGTGTAAAAGTATATTATTAATTTTGTGACTAGCTTTAACATATATTATAAAATGCTTCTAATTACCAAAAAATCTTGTGTATGTGTGTTTGTGTGTGTGTATATATATATATTTTTTTTTTCAGAACTATAAGAATATCTGGAAAAAATTCTGAAATAAATACAACACTAAACGTACGATCTGAATAAAAATTTAAAATTAAATTTAAAATATACTTCAAGAACAAATAGTAGGGGGTTAATATGGTTTCAATGGCAAAAGTATAATAAATTTAATGTGTTATAAATTATAAGTCTAGGCCTAAGCACTAGATTGGGTTTCCACCCTATCTTCTAAAGTGCAAAATTCAAATATTTCATTTTATGAAACACGTTTCAAAATTTAGAGATAAGAGATTATACAATATTTAAGAATCAATCAATAGGCCTATGTTATGACAAATAAAATATATAAAAGAAGGTTGGATTAAATGTTAAGCAAGATTGTAAAATATACATGAAACATTATTAAACTTTATATCATAAAGAATTATGGAAACATAAAATATTTAGAATGAGAGTATTTGTAACAATATAACAAACATATTAAAACTAAGGCGTAACACATTTAAAATTAATCAAACTCAATTAGTAGAAACTTAAGATTAAGTTGGATACCTATTATATAAGAACAATAAATTTGTTTACTCTATTGCTTAGAAAATATGCATAGTAACATCATGCAGGTTTTTGTACTATATTAAACCTGTAAATTTAAAATGAACTATATTAATAAAAGAGTTACAAGTTAATATTTACTTTCTTACAATAAGACGTATTTTCAATTAAATTAAATCAAACATGAAATACAAGAATATAGTTTTGAAGTTATCATATTATTATAGATTATACAATAATTTTACCAAAATTTGATATTTTCAAATTAAATCATGTCTAAACTGTTGAAAAATTTCAGTATCTTCCTGGCAGATTGCTCTGTCTTCGGAAGCACCTCTCCCTCTTCCCCCAACACCTTTTTGGTATTTACTATCTTTCCATCTTTTTTTCTGTAAACCCCGCTACTCCCCCTTCCCTCGCCCCATTTATATCCTGTTCAGGTAAAACCCTTGACTTGACACTAATTGTTTGTTACCTCCAAACCTGAGTCATTGAAAATGTTTTCTGTGATGTATTTGTATGATCTATGTTAAAATAATCTTTATAGAGTAAACTTGATTATGTTGTATTTAAATTACTAGCGTAAGTAGTGACCGTAAAAACTATGTCCCTGAAAAAACAAAAAGAAATGGCTATATATTTTTTTAAATATAGGGAAGAAAATATGTTTTTATGTATTCCTACAGTAATAGATAAACTAAATAAAAATGTCACAATTTACTGTAATTAATGATTTTCTAAGGTAATTCAGAAAAATTATACTTTGACAGGGATTCTAGCCCTTTACTTTAGACGTCATTCTACAAGACCCCGAGATTGTGACTCGAAACCCGGCATCACTCCTTGGTGAGAATAACGGTGATAGCTTGTCTTTTATTGAGTAGCAAGCAACAAATTTGAAAGGATTAGGGGGTAGGGGTCTGCCTGTGGAATGTGAAGACACTGAAAGGGCAGTGAGAGGGGTCTGTGTGTGGACTTCTATAACTACAGTAGCGCACCTCTTGTGAGGTGATAATACACGAGACTACTTGGAAGAGAGATTTGCAAAACCTCGAGATGTCCATCCGAATCTTAAGACCCTTCCTTTTTGCCCAACTGTTCTTATACTTAATATATTTTTTCAAACTAAATTAATATCTATCTATATCGCATACTACTGTCGTAGCATGTAGCCTTAGTTAATCTAGAGCATGCAAGGATGACGTGAATATAAGAACTCACACTGTAGACTGTCCTGAATCAACAGTCATGTATT
This sequence comes from Timema douglasi, assembly GCA_901482245.1. Taxonomy (NCBI): domain Eukaryota; kingdom Metazoa; phylum Arthropoda; class Insecta; order Phasmatodea; family Timematidae; genus Timema; species Timema douglasi. The sequence continues at coordinate 124,914 of CABEEJ010001668.1, forward strand.
CGTACCAGGTAATGTTTTCAAAACTACAGATTGTTTTGCTAATTAACATAACATAGATTGTTAGTATTGGTGTTGGTGAAACTAATAACTTAGAGAGAAGACACCTCCTTTTTAGGTATATAGGTAAGAGCGAGTTTTTAGACCTTTTCAGATCAGGGGACCAGGGAAGAATGCCAGTTGTTAAGGGGCTATTTCGAAGTGCTCTACATTCAGCTACCAAGTTACAGCAACTTGTGTGGATAATATCCTACAACTTGAGTATCTGTCCAGCACGAAGGAGGACGCCACAACCCATCTTGAAAGACTGAGTTAAACAACAACCACGAAACGCTGGGTGGCCGTGTGTTCAAGACTAATTAGAGTTATGACACCAAATATAAGTCAGGGCACGGAACTGATGAGTAGGGACATTGATAGAACGAGGACCTTATTCTAATTTTTTTTTCAATTAGTTCTAAAACCTACATTACATGCATGCACTAGTATTATAATTAATCTAGTTCAATAAACAGGATCAAAACAAACCCCAAAAATATTTTCACTGCCTATCCATCCCACTAAGTCATCCTAACACGTCGGTTCACGGGACGAGGAGTATCGACACTACAATATTAGTTCTATACATCTCAATATTACGCTCATACGTCCCCATTTTCAGCATTACGTGGTCTAGACCAATGTGGAGCGAACACAAGGTAGCACTAATTGGTCTTTATAGTATAACTAGGTAGCTGAAGTTCTCGAGCTGTCACCTGAACACCATTGTGCAAGAGCGAAGAAAACTATCGGGTATCTTTTTTTTCTCTTACACACATACAAATCAAAGTGGGATTTTGACAATGTTTGTTAATTTGTATTAATAAAATATAGATTATCTGTGTTATTAATTATCAGGAATGTAAAAACAATCATAAACAGTCATGTTTTCTGTTTAAAATATGTATAATGTATTCAAACAATTAATTGATGTTTGCATACTAGTTCCAACAGGTTATGGGGCCAGAAACGTTTATGAAGTTTGAGGGAAAGTTTAAACTTAATTTCTGAGTATTATTTCGTGATCGTTTGTCCGTAACACTTCATAAGTTCGTTTTGGCTAGCCTCTAATTCGATTAGACTCAAATTTGCGCTTGAAATGCCATCCGTTAACGTCAGTTATTATGAAATAGAGCCATTACATAAAAATAGTTATGATACATGTGAAACACAGGCAATAGCAGTCCTTATTCGTAGTGGCCTTTGGGGTTACATGAGTGGTAAAACACTAATAACTGCAGAAGAAGCAGATAAGAAGGGGCAGGAATCTGATGCACATTCCAGGTCAAATATAATTGTGGTAATATCCCCTAATGGATTGAAACACGCAAAAAATTGTGACACATCTAAATCGTAATGGGGCAAGTTGAAAAGCGTCCTGCTCGTTAAGTTAAATTACTAAAACGTGTATTACTACACACAATGAAGGGAAACGATGATATGAATAGGTACCCACCTAAATAAGTTCACAGATGCCGTGAAAAAAAGCTCCAAGATACGGGAATAGAGTATTATAGAATAGAGTTAAACGGGGATGTTTTTAGCAGCTTATCCCCTGCCCATGAAGATTTTCATATAGCAATTGAAAGTAGAGACAATTTATCAACTTCTAGCTAGCTACAACTTAAGATTATGGAGGAATCAAATGCTAGACAAATGGATGAACTCAAAGATAATCATGATGATGCATTTTTTGTTTTAAAAATTCAATAAATTTCATCGTGAAAGTTTTAATTCGGGTCTAAATCACAAACAATTTCGATCTGGTCAAGGTCAACAAAATAACAATAGAAGTAGTAGCATAAAATGTCAAAGATGCAAAAAGTCTAGTCATAGAATGAAAGATTTCTATTTCAAACCTCTTTTTTGTAAATAAATCCCACTACAAAATTGAAGAATATTTTTCAATAAGACTACACCCATCACCACGCATGAATTCTGTTTGGTGCTTGGATAGTGGATCTACCTTACACATGTGTTATGACCAAACGAAATTTTCAATATTTTTTTTCAGACAAATAACCATGGCATTTTCAAACTCGCATCAGGGAAACACACTGGAAGTATTTAAGGTATTGGCCTAGTCAAATTTAAGCTCAATGATGATTCAAGAGTAAATTTACCTGAAACTTTGCGTGTACCAAAATGTATTACAAATCTTTTCTCTGTTGCAAAAATTACTGATAAGGGTTTTAGTGTTATTTTTAAGACTGATTGCGCTCAAGTTGTGGATGATCATGGTAATCTTACTATAAAAGCAACAAGTTTCTCGTACAATACATACCATTTTTATGCAAACAAGTCAGAATTCAGAAATTCCTGAAAAATCAAAAATTGAATTGTGGCACAGAAAATTGTGTGACATAAACAAGTCTGATTTAAAATTGGTCCTAAAAGATAATCACCTAAAAGTGTTAATTTCAACACCGACGAAAGTCTTAGTGAGTGTGAAATTTGTGTTGGAGGAAAATTCACCGGATTTCCTTATCGCATTAGGGAACAACCGAAAACTGTAGACTAACTAGAAATAATACATTGTAATGTTGTAGGCCCCATGCACACCACTTCACCGGGGGGCTCCAGATATTTTGTTACTATTATTGACATGGGCACTTGGTAGACCAAAGTGTATTTCCTCAAAAATAAAAATTTAAACAGGTTTAAATAAATTAAAAATAAAGTAGAAAATCTCACAGAAAAAAGATGAAGTATCTTCAAAGTGACAATGAAAGGGCAGAATAAAGAAATTTATATTTTGACCAATTTTTATCAGATTGCAAAATTAGAAGACGTCTTTCCGCTGTAAGTTCAGCCTAGAAATATGGGTTGGTTGAACGTAAAAATAGATCACTGCACGATAAGGCCAGATACCTACTACTATAATCCAAATTGCCCCACTCATTTCGGGCTGAGGCAATCTATTGAAGCAAATCATTTATTGAATCGCAGCCTGTCCAGGATTCTGAAAGGTGAAACGCCATATTAAAAGTGTGCTGGCCATGTAGCTTCGGTTCATCGCCTTTAAATTTTTGGACATATGGCCTTTGTGCACAACGAGGACCCCATTAGAAGACAATTCGATTCAAGAGCCAATAAAGGAATTTTTGTTGGATAATTTGGACTATCGAAGGCCCTATCATATTTGGGTGACATCCCAGAGAAAGATCTTAATTTCGAGATATGTTAAAATAATTAACAATCTCTACTATTAATCCAACAAAGAAGCCTCAAGGGGTGATTCATTCGGTGAATAATACTGTGAACAACAATCTAATACACAGAAAAAAGGAAGAAAATAATAACAGTCAAGAAGTTTCAGTAATAAGGAATGAAGAGAATTTAGAAGAAGCTAATGCAGCGCAAATGAAAAAGAAGAAAGCAATCAAGAATCTGAAGATAGCTTTGAGGAAGAGGGAGTTAGGGAAGTAGTACAAAGATGTTTATGTCCAAGAAAAAATATTAAACCACTCCATTGGACGAATGATTATGACATGTCAGCATTATGCGAATTTAGGGAAGCTCTATAAGGAACAGGTGCGGAAGATTGGCATGAACACACAAAAAAAAATGAAATCAAGGCCCATATAGAAAAATTATACTTGGGAATTGGTGACAAAATCAAATGGAGCAAATGTAATAAGTGACCTTAAGTGAAGAAAAGCACGTATTGTAGCTTGAGGATCCTCACAAAGACAAGGACTCGACTATGGAGATACGTATACCCCAATCGCCCGATTAAGCCCTATCATAACTCTTCTGGCGGTAGCAGTCGAATAAAATCTAAAAATAAATCAACTTGATGTTCCAACAGCTTTCCTTAAGGCGCGGCAGAAGGGATCACAAGTAATTTTACAGTTTTTTTTATAGCATTACATTTTTTTGACCAAAGCCAATAAAATATTTCTCCAGTAGAAACATAGACTTAAGTTTTCTGCACATGCTAATATCAACAGATCTTGAATATCTGTAAAGGGTGTCTTGGAAATTTGTCAAAACTTTTTAAATAAAGGGAAAAAGTTTTGACAAAATTCCAGGACACCCTTGACAGATATTCAAGATCTGTTGCTATTAGCATGTGCACAAAACTTAACTCAATGCTGCTACTGGAGAAATATTTGATTTATTTTGGCCGAAAAATTTCAATTCTATAAAAACTGTAAAATAAACACTTGTGCTCCCTTCTGCAGCACCTCATTGGGAATATAGACGAGAAAATATTTATGCAAAAACCAGAATTTCAATAAAAAGTACTCTGCAACATTGTGGTTGAAGAAAGTACTAGTGAAGACTTCACCATGTTAAAAAAGAGTTCAAGAAAATGTTTTAAGAGCTACGCAAACAAAATGGTGAAAAGGCGCATCACTTTAAGAAATCGTAAAATGGACATAAACAAGCGGGACGCCAATGATTCTGTAAATTAGAGTCCAAACTATGTAAATTGTAATTTATTCCTTCACGGTCCGATCTGTTCATCTACATTATGACTAAAGGGGGAGAAATAATGTTGGTTGATATTTATGTAGATGATGTAATCATGGCATCAAAGATTCATGAAAAACGGAATCATGTAAAAAGTATCTGATGAGTGGATTTGAAATGAAAGATTTTGGAAATCTCCAGTATTGTCTCGGGAAAGAATTCGAGTGTACAAATTGAACTATTTCTGCTCACAAGCTGTTCACGACGATGATGAATGGTAATTGGGCAGTAAATACAACTCTTACTCGGAGCGCATGTGCATTAGAAGATTCAAAAATTAAATTAGCATGTAGTTGACTTTGTAGGTATATTGTATATTATGGAAACTGTGATTAAGACAAATGTTTTTTAGGTATAGTTGACTAAAGGGATACATTTATTTAATAATAATTTTCTGCCTATACACTACACAAAACTTGTATAGACAGTCACTTTGGTGTCACCCCCTTTGGTGGTGTCACTCGTTGCGGTTTGAAACCCCCGGACCCGACTAAGGACGCCACTGATTAAATAATAAAATCAATAATATAAAAAATCTATTTTGACATTGTTCACGAGACTAATTTTCTTCATTTTAATATGTTTATTATATTGTTACAAAAGCTCTCATGATAAATATTTCATATGAGCAGCATTCCTTACTATATACAATTTAATATAGTTTCATGTATATTTTCCAAGCTTGTTTAATATTTAACACAATCCTCTTTGACATATTTTATTTATCATAACATATTAATTGATTTTTAAATATTATTTTATTTTACCTCCTCCGTCTCTTTGGCGATAGTTGTCATGGAGTTCCTGTAGATGTCGGGACAGGATGAGGCTCTCAGTCGATACTTATTGAGGTTCAAGATAGCCCCACGGTACATAAGAGAATTCCTGCAGAAAAGAAGTTTCTATCAAGTTTAAATTTTGGGAAACGATCAAATATTACTAATTATTAAAAGTTTTTTTTACAAAAATATTTTTACAGTTTAATAAGTAAGCTACTCTAACAATAAAAGGCGTATGGAGCTAATTTTTCTAAAGGGGTTCTGATGGAAAATTTTACTATAGGTTTAGCCAATAAAAGTATATATATTATCTCAGTGGCAAATTATGTCCTCAGAATCCAGGCATGCGTTCATTAGGGACTAATGAATCAGGGGTCCACGGGAAATTTTGAAATTTCATGTTGAAAAATTTGAAATTTTATGTATGTTTTGTATATTTTGAAAGTAACCACTTCGTAATCGCAGGGTTTGGAGGTTGGAAAACGCCCGGAATACGGATACTTCAAAGTTAATTCAAGACCAATATACTTTCTCTCTCTAACAGTCAAACACAATGCATAACACAACTCTTTTAAGTAAAATAACTCTATACCGCTATAAAGTTAAATTACAAATGGTTGAATGAACCAATTAATGTAATATAACTAAAATAAAGGAAACGCAATGCACACCATACCCGCAAAGTAACTGTAAGCGCAGCGCACCCAGAATGAATAAGTTGTTAATGCTGAGCCTACCCATAATAAATGCACGGTTATAAAAAAAATGTTAAAAACATTTAATGATCAAACATGGTTGTTTTTTATTTATTTTAGTAACATATCTGGGCGTCTTTCATAATTCTTATGGAATTTTTAAACCATGCTAAAAATAGTTATTGAAATATTTTCGTTAAAATGTTTCCACTTCAATGCATTTTAAATGGGAAAACAACAATTACTAATCGATTTATTTATTTTATTTGTACAATTAAGCTAGAGTGTTTTTTTATAATATCTTATTTAATGAATAATTTATTTTTCTTTATAAAGATATTTTTAAATTTGGGTTGGCTTCAATAATCACGACGATATTGAGCTCTAACGTCTCGCAGGTCGACACTTTAGTAAGAATACACAGTTTTAAATACAACTTTTCCTTCTACAAATATTATTATTATTATTATTAGCACCACGTCTTACTACCCGTTCGGGTTATACGCACTTACGCTAATGTGTAATGGTGGGGTGATTGTGAGATGAAATGAAGGACCTACAGTTTAACGTGGAATCCGAACCACGGTGGAGGCCTGGCATTCCTCACATTCACAAGATGTCTTGTCAGAGGTGAAGGAAGGGTTTGGTAATCAGATAAATATTTGCCGGGACCGAGGATTGAACCCCGGCCGCCAGCATATAAGTCTGACACCTTACCCCTAGACTGCCAGGTCACCTTCTACAAATAGTTATATTGGTTGATAATAGGTGCCGTTAGTATGTTCATTACCCATTTACAAGCTAGTATCGTTTTGCAAGCGTGGGCTAACCTGCTGTATCGGTATTCAGACGGCAGTGGAGGGTTAAGCTAATCTCTGTGACCTTCTTGAGTCAAAGAAACATTAATATCATGTACTTTGGGATAAGAAGGGCCAATGTCCGATTATGAACATTTGCGTAGTTAAATATAAACATCTTAATATATTCAGTAACTAAAATACTCACAAAGTCTTAACTGCTGTGTGAATAAATATCGTTGGTCCCTACTTACTTCAATGAGAGTATTACTCTATTGCTACATTATTTTCAAATAAAAAACCACATTTTCTCCATACACAAAGTTTTATGACATTAGCCCTTATTTTCCTGAGTCAGTAAAACATGTAAAATTCTTCACTAGTATCCTACATTCTTTACGGTTTTCTCATTATTGAGAATCACACGGTGTAATAATGAGTGTTAATATTCAGAGTATATGAAAACTATTGTACATTGAATTTTTAATCCACTATTATAATAAATAAAAATAAACATTCCTACTTATATCAAACATAGCTATCTTAAATAAAAAAGGGTCTAAATGTAATTTGGAGACGTTCTCAGTATATTTTTATCTACTATATTTATTTACAGTCTAGGATTTGACTCTCATTGGATTTTGGAATAAGTTATTTTTCAAAAAATTAATGAACGAAGTTTTTGGTAGTCAAAGTGTGAACATGTTAATTTTATTTTATTAGCTTGTTAAATGTGATACTTTTAATTTTAACCTGTTGCATTCTCACAGTTTGTGCGCTCGTTTCGGAAGAAATGTATCGAATCCCGAACAATAAGTACCCACGGTGATTACTTTTTATATAATTAACCAAATGTGACTTTTTTTGCTTTCGAACAAGATCCAATGGATTGTATAAATTTTGAGGTGGAAAAGTATTTACACAATATTATTTTATATCCTTGTGAATAACACGTTTGTGAAGCATGGGTCGATGGAAGAAAGAGCACACAAAGAAACTAAAATATGTAATGGATTAGAATTGAACTAGCAAACTTACTAAAGCTGATAAATTTACACACCCAGTGCTCAGTCATAGCGCTTTAGCAATCTTGGCCACGACATGGAGCCGATGATAAGTAAAATATATTTAAAACCATTAAAGTTAATGAGCTTTTGTGTTCCCTATGCCACAAAGTAAGTACGTAGTTTATACCCGACCGCCTCTGTGGTATAGTGGTAAGATTTACTGGCTTCATATCCCGAAGTATCGGGTTCGATCCCCAGTGCTACCAACTATGTGAGAAGCAGTGGATCTGAAACGGAACCAAAATCAACCTCGTGAGGACAAATGAGGAGCTACTTGAATGAATAATTAGCGTTTCAGTCTAGAAAACTGAGATAGAAAGCTCGTTGTGATGACCACATGGCGCCCTCAGTCCGAAAATGTTGTCACTATCTGCACCAATATATGGCAGCCTCTCGATTGCTATAGCCTGCTTGCAGGATGACACCATGGAGATATTACTCAAGTTAAAATCTACCAATAGGATGAAAAATTACTCCCAAAAACATTTATTTCTGGAAAATAATGTAAATCCTATAGATGTTTGAAAACTGTAAACACCGTAATAAATAACAAATGCCCCCTTCAGTGGCCGAGTGATCTAATGTGTCACTCCAGTATTAAATTGGCCTGCTGATAGCGGAGCGCTTGGGGTTCAAATCCTGGTCGGGTCTACTGAGGGTAATTTTTCATAAATTGTTTCCCCATCTCCTTACATAAAAATTCTGGTAGATAACCTCTAAAATGCTTCCTTCCTCATTACTACCCAATTATAATATTATATATGCATATAACATGAACAGGTAGTATGATGCGGTGATATCAGTAATAAAAATAACAGTCGGTGACCTGGCGGTCTAGGGGTAAGGTGTCAGCCTTCTATGCTGGCGGCCGGGGTTCAATACTTGGTCCCGGCAAAGATTTATCTGATTACCAAACCCTTCCTTCACCTCTGACAAGACATCTTGTGAATGTGAGGAATGCCAGGCCTCCACCGTGGTTCGGATTCCACGTTAATCTGTAGGTCCTTCATTTCATCTCGCAATCACCCTACCATTACACATTAGCGTAAGTGCGTATAACCCGAACGGGTAGTAAGACGCGGTACTACTACTACTACTACTACTACTACTACTACTACTACTACTAATAATAATAATAAAAATAACAGATATATCTATAGTCAAAATTGTTCTAGTCTTCGAAATGAAGCAGCTTTTTAAATTATTTTATTGCCTTTTTATCCTTTAAAGTTTAAAAATTAATCAAAGCACAGTGGCTAAATTTAGCATATTAAAATTAATGTGAGTTACTTTTTATTTTCCCTGCCTACTAATAAACGCAAATAAATGGTACGACAAAATAGTAGCATACATACTCTCTCGTATAGGTTATTATAGTTAGTGACAACATCTTCAAAAATGATGTATCTGTAATTTTACCTTAAATAATAGTTTTCTCTGAAAAATAATTATACAGTATTATTTATCACTACCCTCCCCATATATTCATTTGAAAAAAATAGTTTAAGACTTTTTTAAAAAGGTGATTTATAAAGCAATGACCTGAGTTCGTATCTACTCTGCTCAATAACATGAGCCGGCTGCTAGGCCTTGTATCTATAGCCCATAGTTTTTATTGCAAGGGGGCCATCCTTCCTTGATTTTAGATCCTCCCTCCCTCACGTAAGCTCCCTCCCACCTCTCTAGCTTACGTAATTTTAAAAAATTTGGTAAGTCATGTTATTATAATAGTTTAGTTATTTTTAGACAGGAGGATTGGTAATATCCCACTTTGGTGGCCACATGGTCTAAGGCGCCACTCTCACATTAGACTAGTCGGCTGAGACTGGGAGATCGTGGCTCAATCATGATCGGGTGATATTTCCTAAATATTTTCCCACTCTATTTCTCTCTCTCCACGCGAATGCGGGTACACTTCCTCTATATTGAAACGTATTCATCCCTAACCCACTAGCATACTTCATACCTAAACAGGCAGAATTAATGAAGGAAATGTACCCACATTTGCGTGGGAGAGTGGAAGGAAGCGATTGAATAAGATCTCCCCAAAATACCCTCAGCAGGGATTTGAACCCCCAGACAGAAGCGTCTAGCTGGCTGGGATGGATAAGCTAATTTTTCTGCTTGAGAGTGTGATTGTATCTTGACGTTTTATCTCCTCACGTTTAGTTCAACTTGGTCGCCTACACACTTTACTGTCTGGCACTACACTTCTTATCTCTATCAGTTCTAAGAAAAGTTTTCTTGCGGCCTTTACTGATTACCGGTCCCAGCCTCCCAATTGTTTAAGCAAACCAGTAATGCTGCCAACCTGATGGCTGGAATCCACCAGTTTGTATAACGTTAGCAATGCCATCTATTTTGAGAGCTGAAAGCTCAACACACCGCCAGAGAGGGTAAACAGGGCCTTAAACAAACCAGTAATGCTGCCAACCTGATGGCTGGAATTCACCAGTTTGTATAACGTTAGCAATGCCATCTATTTTGAAAGCTGAAAGCTCAACACACTGCCAGATAGGGTAAGCAGGGCCTTAAAACAAACCAGTAATGCTGCCAACCTGATGGCTGGAATTCACCAGTTTGTATAACGTTAGCAATGCCATCTATTTGGAGAGCTGAAAGCTCAACACACCGCCAGAGAGGGTAAACAGGGAACACGCAGGCGGAGTTTGTTGGCTTTGTTGCGGTACATCCTATAAATATTTATTGGTTATATTATAATTTGTTCTACGAGATTCCCAAAACTATATTGAGCCAGTTTGTAAAGTCTCTCTATGTGTGTCACTAGGATGCATTTTTCAATTTGACTATTTCTTCGGCTGACATAATTATTGTAGAAAATGTTCTTATGAATCATTCTAGTGATTGAAAGGTTGTCCTAGTTGACAGTCGTTAAATATTACCTATGCACTCTGATGTCCTTGAGGTAGTGAATGGGCTGATTCAAACCACATCTTTGCAGTTTTCTCGGAAATTCCGTCTTATATGGTTTTTGGGTGTGCTTCAAAGAAGATTTGCGCACCTTGCATGGTGCAGGATGTGACTGGTGCAACAATGATACTCCTGTTGGATCAGGTGACATCGGGGGGTCCGGAAACGATTGCTTCTTGGTGGTCGCTTGTACCTGTTAACGATAGGCTTTCTCAAATATGTCAGTTGATCAATATTATAAAACTAATTTTAATTCAAGGGATGATAAACTATGTTAAAATATTGGCTTCAGCCAGATTTAAAGATGCCCAAAGCTGCTATCCTACGTAATTATTATTTGTTCGTCTTCTTATGTATTTATCAGCGTTTCTCTTCTATACCTATTGTTACTGTTGGTCAGCGCTATAATAAAGTAAATCTAAAATTAATGTATTATTATTTTTTAATCTCTTACTTGTGTAGTGATTTACCAAATAATTTAATAAACGTGTTTTTATTTTGTCTTTGATAAACAATTTATCGAAATAAATGTTCATTTCCTTGAATAATCACTTGTCAAAAGTAGAAATCAACACGTTCAACGACAAATTTACCCACTTCAGTGGCCACATAGTCTAAGGTGCTACTCTCGCAATAGACTAGAGTGCCGATGACGGGGAGACCGTGGCTCGGCCCCGGTTGGGAGTATTGGAGTGTTTTTTCCCTAAATGGTTTCACCCCCTCTTTCTCCACGTAATTGAGGGTACACTTCCTATTCAATCTTCCTAATCCCTAACCCATTAGAGTAATTAAAACACAAGCGTTCTACCCGAACGGGTAGTAAAACGTGGTGCTAAACAAAACTTGAACATATTATTAAGGAATGTTTGTGTAAAATCTAACTAAATTAAAATATTTCTCTAGCAATGAATTGTAATATAATTCTTCTAGTTGAAAACGTAAAAGCGAAACCAAGCTTGTTTTAAACGAAGGTAAATATACACACACACAAACACACCATCATGGACATTGTGACAGGTATCGGCACCCTCACAGGAGGCTCCTCGTGGATGTTGATCTTACTGCCGTCACTGAGACTGCGGCACATCAGTAGACTAGGATAGTTCTCCAGAACCAAGTTGAACACTCGCTTGTTGCAACTGAGGCTCTCCAGTACCTCCAGAGGGACCTTATCAAAGTAAACAGCAATTAATACACTGGAAACATCTAGATTATTGTTTAATCATGTTGACTTAAGTGGCGTATTCTGAGCAAATTAAAAAAAATTACAATTTTACTTTAAAAGTTGCAGGTGAGATTTGGAGGCAGAGGACCCTCAACCGCCGTTGTTCAAGGACGTCAAGGGACTATTTCAAGGGAAATATTTGAAGATATATGGCTATATAAAAGTGGTTCTGCTTCCCAAATAATCTGGAAGTGCCGGGAATCAAACCCGGTACCTCTGGGTCCATAGCCAGAACCTATGACCACTAGACCACATAGGCGGTCCTCAAATTTTAATGATATCTACATGGTTATAAATTTAAGTAAATATTAATGTCGGGACTTATAGTGGTATGGGCACATTTCTGAATGCATAAGAGAGACAGATCCTATTCAATTAGCCTAGTGTAATTAAAAGCACGCAGTTAGCAACACTCAAAGAAAACAATCATAATAAGAGTAAAATGAAGTGGTACATCGATCAAGCGTCCCTCAGATCTTGGAGAGAGGGAATCAGGTGGATTGTCCAACTATTTATTAAAGCCTAACTTATCTCACACAACGCTGCTTGGAAACAAACGAGTCTCCCAACTTGAGAATTTATGCTCCAGAAGTTATTTAGATGCGTAAACTCTGACTAACATAGGGGAGATTATCTCGGACTATTAATACTCTATCGCTACGTCATTGGTTTATTGCTAAGATATTTAAAAATATATTTTGCAGTAAGCAGTGGTGCACCCAAGGGGGAGAGGGGCAAATAGGCTATTTATCCCCCTTCCCCAACACCACAAATAATTTTAATAGAAATTTAAATAATATGAAGTATAACTAAAATATTTAGGATTGAAGATGTGTCTAATGTATAGGCTACATTTTAAGACCAGGCTTCAGACTTAAGCCTAATAGTCAAAAGGTTTATCATTACACACAAAATTAACAATTGAAAAAACATGCAAATACTAGCTTAGATACTATTTGCGTTGTTTAAATCTCTTAATTACTATAAAACTACTTCAAATAATTTCTAAAAGCATTTAGTATTCATAAACATCCTCGGCCTTAAGCGGTTAAGGGGTTGCGCAGTGTGCAACCCCAAACCAGTTTTCCCCATCAAAATGTTATTCTTGCTACAGCCTTGATTGAATGCCTCCCCCAAAGTATATGGCTGGCTGCGCCACTGATTAAGTAAATTATATGAAAATATACTTTATTTTAATTTTTCCTTCCAAATCATCTTGAAAGGGTGAAATCACACTCCTGACTTTTGGGATTATTTGATGTATAATTATATAAAATCACAATGACTAATAAGTTGTTAATGTAAAACAAAAAATAAAAGAACACTTTTAAAACTCCACAAATCCTTTCTAAAAAAAAAAAAAAGAAAAAAAAATTACTGTCAACCACGGTTAAAGTAGCCACGTCACCCACTCCCTCCATTCCTCATTCTATCAGTGCTGAAATGCCTAAATTTGAAAGAGTGGCTAGATGTGTTTGCCAAATACATGATAATACACGTGACTAGATGCATAAACATAACTGTATTTAACTAGAGTGTAATTTAAAGCTTGTTACGTATACTAACTATTCTTTTATAATTAATTATATATTTATTCTATGTATTTTTACTTACACTATACTAAATTAGCTTAATAAATAAACATTGTGATCTTAAATCTTTTTTAAACAGTTGGCACAATGCCTAGCTTGCTATACATGAACAGCATGGCCTGGGGTGTATAAGCCCGAACTCATTGGCCAATGACTTGTGGGCGAGCGAAAAGGGAATGTTTTGCAACCCCCTAGACATTGGGCAAGGTCATTAGAGTCTCCCTAGCTTGGCTGGCGGTTTTCAAGCAGCAGTCCCTGGGTTTCCTATTGTGTTGAGTGAATGTGGGGAATGCCAGGCTTCCACTGTGGTTCGGATTCCACGTTAAACTGTAGGTCCTTCATTTCATCTCACAATCACCCTACCAACAATCACCCTACCATTACACATTAGCGTAAGTGCGTATAACCCGAACGGGTAGTAAGACGCGGTGCTAATAGTAATAATAATATTGTGTTGAGCAGAGTCTTTTGGAAGAATAATTACTTAAAACACAGTATTCTTGGAATATGAACCAATACTAGATTTAAAATTAATAATCTATTACATGCATATATATTGACAATTTAAACATTAGTATTTACACAGTTAGCACAAGCAACATAGTAATTTTGCATCCATCACTTTACCAATTGCAGCAAGGATGAGCGCATTAGGAGGCTAGGGGAATGCATGACTGCCAAGTGATCGTTCAAATCTCAAACCGGTACTACCACCATTACTATTGAATATATGTGGGTTTATTGTCGAAGCTACAAGTCATGCAGCTAATAGTTATTATAGGGGTAGCGATAAATGGGATGATAAAGATACAACATATACAGCTACTAGTAATATAGGTGTACTACTACTTGTGTCGTGAAAAGGCTATATCTCAATAATATACTAGTGGGGGTCTGTAAGTTGATCCACTGTTAATTAATAAACAATTTATTTTAATATATATATTTGATTATTATAAATTTACTCAAAGGGTTCACAAAGTGTGTAAAGTGTCTTACCGTCTCACTCTGTCTCACAAAAGTGGGTAGATTGACAACCGACCGGAAGGCGGTTGCCATTTCCTCTCTTTCCTCGTTGTTTCCTTCTGGAGTTGCAGTATACCCATCACCTCCAGTCCTGGTAGTCAGAGCAGTCAATACGTAGTCCGGTTTTTCTACACTCTTCAGCAACTTCCGTATCTCTTCCACACCAGGAAACTCACCTCCTTCTAGCCCGCTGCGGCCTGACAACGATCCGCAAGATGAAGCCGATGTTCTCTTACTGTCACCAAGCGTAAGCCCTTTGTTCTGCTCTAGAGTCCACCACTCAGGGTCACGCATCACGGCCCCACATACACACATGTTGAAGAAAGTTCCAGCTAACAGAAGAATGCATCCACGCCACCCGTATTCTTCAATAAAGTACTGAGTCATAGGAGCGTAAACAAAGGTACCTATTCCTGTACCACAAGCTCCCAGACCTGTCGCTAGAGTCCTCTTCTTGTCAAACCAGTAGGCGATGCTAACCACAGCTGTGACGTAGCACAGGCCTAAGCCCAAACCTGCTATCACGCCGAATGTTAAGTACATCACAACTATCGACTCGCCAAAGGCACTCATGACAAAGCCGATACCAGAAATAATTCCCCCGATGATTGTCATCACCCGACATCCATATTTATCAACAAGAGCACTGCCTATTGGACCTGACAAAAGAGGCACGGCCATGAAAAGGCTTCCTATCCAAGCAGTTTTGCTCTTGCTTTCATCAAAGTGGATAAGAAACTCGCTATACAAAAGACCGAAGGAGAAACTGATTCCATCGGCAATCATGCTGATAACGAGGGAGGATGCCACGACCACCCAACCCCAGCCTCCATCAGGGACCTTGGGTTTTTTGTGATCTTCCTTCTCATAAAATAGTTCATCATCACTGCTGCTACAGATGGAATCTTTGGTATCAAATTCGTCCTTGAACTTGACACCTTCATACACTGGGTTTGATATTACTACAGTCGATATTGGAAGCTTCTTTAGAATGGTGACGTCTCCATTTTTCATTGGTACTGCTTGTTTGCACCAATTTGTTGATTCTGAGTAGGGTGGTGGTTTCATATTTATGGAATCTATGGACCGATCAAAACTTGTGCAAGATCGTCCATCTAAAGGATTGTTTAGTCTTTCTAGTGCTGAAGGTGTAGAAAGGAACATCGTTGGCTCACATCCTATACTGGACATGGCAGGGGAGTAATGCGATGATTCAGTGCTCGTGCTCTTGGCCGGAGATTCTGGCCCTAATCCCCTACTGGAGGTGGGAGAGGATAAGTCTTCCCCAGGCTTCTTATATCCTACAGCTGGACTAGTGCTAGGAGACCCATCCACCCACACAACTAATGGGGCAAGGCCCTTAGCTGGCTTATGAAGTTGTGGTTCCATTGCAAATAAACTGTGAGGAAATTGATCTCAGATCTAATTTTGAACTCTTTACTTCTTGTGCCCTTGTGTGTTTTAAGGCAGTGTATTGATTTAATGGCAAACTTGGCATTTACTTTTAAAAATAACTTTAATAAATATACCCTATGGATTTTTCAAAAGAATGTGTAGTTATTAAAATAGTATAGGAAACTTCTCTATTACCGGTACCCAAAAATTGTTTTTTTGTTTCCTTATTAAGTTTTAGGCAATGTGTTCATAGCAAAGCTATAGTCAGTCTTTTGGTTATTTTGATACTAGCTTTTTTTTTTTAGATTATTTTAAGTTATCGTGAATATATCATATGTAATTGAAATGTTGATATTTTTATATTTCATACTATTTACAGATAGCTGATGAAATTACTTATTGTATTTCTGGCGTGGCGTATCGATTGTAATAGGTGGTAATCCTACAAGTGTCCATCTTCTTGGCCACCCCTGAAGGTCTTGCGGGAATTGTTGGTGGTAGAAATACTGAGGACAGCTCCTCGTCGTGGGGCTACGACTATGCACGTGGTGCACCACAGGGGGTACAAAGTGGAAATGTATCATCAATGACCGGCAGCAGAGTGTCTTGAGGGAGTCCAGATAGAAGTTTGATCCCGTCCAAGCCTCGTGCGGGAACAGCAGCCCTTCAAGATCAGGCGGGAAGCAGTGGCAATCTGTGTGCTCTTTTATCATCCGTCACTTCTGATTTCTAGAAACAACAACAACCAAACTATTAATAATTACATAGAAAGGAACAACCAGTGTCGAGAAATGCTCATAATACGGCTAGTCTTTTATTTTAAGCCCCAGATATTATATTAGTATCAGCTTATATAGTCACTTAAACTGAATACATAAAATAATAGGTATAGTGTAACAAGATTAATTTCTGACAATGGGACCAGTGTGCTTCTCTTTGTATACCCTAATTGTGATCTCTGTTCTCTATATCTCCCTCCTTGTTTAGCAGGTATGCAGCGTCAGTCTCACTTGGCTAGGGCAGGGGAGAGGAAAAGGCACACATCTGGAAGAATCTGGGTTTAGTTTATTCTAGCCCAGTATTCTAGATATGGAGGATTCCATATTCTTAGCTGTGACCCAATAGATACACGCTCGATGATAACCAGAGAGCTCCAGTCCGAGTCGAGGCTAGTCAAGTGGGTGGACCAGCGTGTCCGGGAGTGGGCAACGTGACCAACGAGTGGGTAGGCGAGTCCAGCGTTCGTGTATCGCGGGTCATCGCAGTGTGTCATGTGCTTTTAGAGGATTATATACGGGTGACGTAGACACTAGATGGTGTTGTGAATTATGTTATTAATGAACATTTTTGTTACTGTTGTAAATGTTTGAATAGTTATTATGGGTTTTTATTGTTATTAATTTTCTTAATTTAATTCTATTTTACGTATTCTTTTTAGTTTATTAATTTAAACACTTGATTGCGACTTAAAAAAATTTTAATTTAGTGAATTGTTTAGTTGTAATTAATTTAATTGTATCATATATTGTTTTATTTTTAATAATCAAAACCTGGAATATTTCGTGTGGATTTTCATTCGGGTTTAGTCAGAAACCCATTCCGGTATCTTTAAAAGAACTCGTGGTTCACACGGTTACGTGTGAATGGCCCGCGACCCTCCCAAGTCACGCACAATATTCTACTCTTTAGCTGTTCTCTTCTACTCGAGACTAAGAGAAATGAACGCACATTACTATTTAGGAATAACTTTAGGATTGATTTATCGTGTTGGACTGGTCTGCTTATGACGGGGAAATTGTGTTCGAATCCCAGTCGGGTCTAATGAGAGTGCTTTTGCCTCAGATTGTTTCCCACTCTCCTTCCACGTGAATGCGGGCAGATTACCTCTAATATTCCTTCTTCATCCCTACTCCATTCGAGTATATATCATTATATCCGTATAGCCTGAACATGGGAATAAATATATGTATATATATATATATATGTATGTATGAATGTATTTATACGTGAATAGGCCTATATATTTATATATAAGCTGCTACTGTACCCCGTCATCTGGTCCGCTGGTGGTGTGCATGTCAGCTGGTGGTGTTGTCATCAGTTTTTAACTTCTTGTCTTCTTACGATG